>SJYQ01000543.1:395728-410102 GCA_006410935.1 Redunca redunca
TTCCCCAGAAGAGAAAAGCCTTCAAATGAAGCCAGAGAATTCATAGCAAATATCCTGTAAATTACAAGAGAAGGTACACCTAACACAAAGGGCTGCAAGCGCTCAGAGATCTTGAGTCTCCTTGAGGGCCTATCTCCTTGTCTCGAAAGAATTAAGATCTTAGCCAATTTCACCAGCTGCACGACGGAACCTAGTCATGCACTTTAAATTGGGAGCCTTTAAATCTACTGAGCCTGTAAAGCATTCACCACGGTGCTGTGTGTACAGATATTCCTTTAAAAAATACATTTTGATGGTGACAGTTAACATTATTTTTAGCTTTGCATAACAGCTGCAGACTATAATTAAGACAACTAAAATTTGTAGATGACATTAGCCTTCGATAATATAATATTTTGTCAGTCACACAAACTGTTGTTCAGAATCCAGAGCCTGCACACAGGACTCTTCCTGTATTAGTGGGATTTGGGTTAAGACTATTTCTAGGAATTATTCTAGCAGCGCATGAAAGCTGCAATATCCAGGAATCAACGTCTACAGCTTTAGAGGTCCCTCTGCAGAGATTCCCTCTCTGGCTACTTCCTGCCTTACTTTATTTCCCACATGATTAATTTCACACTCTTCCAAGAGCCGCTGTTGCTATAATTGCTTCAGATCTATTTTTGATCATCACTTCATTGACTTTAACTGGGATGTTTTAAATCCCCATGACAGGTACCATAACATCTTTTACTTAATCCTGCCAATTTCTCATACAATTTTAAAAAATCTGCCACTGGTGGATATGTCAGAATCATTGAAAATGGAAAGTTTAAAAAATCTGCCACTGGTGGATATATCAGAATCATTGAAAATGGAAAGAGGATAGAATACAGTTGACTCAAAAAGAAAGTACAGTCTTTAGTGAAACAATGTGAATTGTTGGAATTGGAGTTCTGTTAAAATTAATAATCAGAAAATGGATAGGGACGGGAGAAAGAGAGACAAAAATCAAGGGAAAATTGGAGGGGGAAAGCCCTAAAAGTGGCTTTGGGAAATGCTTAAAAGAGAAAAAACAAAGGCTATTTATACTCAGAGTAGGACGTCCTAGTTCCAGGTGCATCTTCTAATCTTAATCAATGTGTCTAAATCCAGGGGCATCAATTCCCCTCTCCCAATGCTCAGGCTCCTCTAATCAATGTAAATTGAGTCTTCTGGGAAAAATAATCTTCAAGGATTTTTCCCAACTTCAATATTTTTGTGGAAAGGTAAATGATTAAACACCAAAACAGACCATATCTTGCAGACAAGACTTGCCTCCTTGGTAACAGCACAAAATTCATCTTTGCCTTCTATACAGGCAGGTCACAAAACATTGTATGTCAAATGCAAATCCATCTAACGCCCTAGGGACATTTTCTCTCCATTCTCAGTTTATTGATTTGACCATTGGAATTAGGATTCTTTTTTTTCCTTTTAATCCACTTTTGTTTGAACTCAGACTCTAGATTTGATGTTTTTGCTGTTTGCCAGAATAACAGAACTGCAGGGAAGTTCATGTTGAGAAACAGAAATAATCTAAAGCTTTAGAGGGCCGCGCTGCAGAACAATATCCCTGATACTTCTTGCTTAACTTTATTTTTTCTGGAAGACTAAGACCTCAAAGTCTATCCACCACTGATTATTCTTTCTTATAACTAGGCTCATGCTGAAGACATGACACCTCAGTTAAAGTTTTTAACCGCAAGTACTTGATTCTGCAAAAGCTTCTTGCAGGTAATTTTCTCTATCACTTTTGTGAACCTTTTCTTCACACTCAAATGAGCATCCTCAATAAAACATCTTGTTCTTCCAGTTTTCTACTAAATCCTTCACTTTGTCTGATTGCTGTGGAATTTTGACAAGTTTGCCACTATGAAGTGATACAGCAATAAAAAAAATAAAGAAGAATATAAAAATCATCATTCCCTAACCCTTATGAATAACTTAACTTCCTGTTACTAGGCAGTCTTCTGAGATGGATAAACTTTGAGAAGTACGCAAATATAGTCTTCACTCATGCTTACAGGGCCTTGTTGCTTGCTTGCTTGCTTTTTTGCTATGTCGCTTCAGTCTTGTCCGACTCTGTGCGACCCCATAGATGGCAGCCCCTGAGGCTCCCCCGTTCCTGGGATTCTCAAGGCAAGAACACTGGAGTGGGTTGCCATTTCCTTCTCCAATGCTTGAAAATGAAAAGTGAAAGTGAAGACACTTAGTCGTGTCCGACTCTTAGCGACCCCATGGACTGGAGCCTACCAGGCTCCTCCATCCATGGGATTTTCCAGGCAAGAGTACTGGAGTGGGTTGCCATTGCCTTCTCCACAGGGCCTTGTAGAAGTCTTTAGTTTGGATGGTATGGCTGGTTTTGTATAGTATGTACAGGATGGATTCCTTGGATTTGTCTGTTGTTATTCAGTCACTAAGTCATGTCTGACTCTTTGCAATTCCATGGAATGCAGTATGCCAGGCTCTCCTGTCCTTCACTATCTCCAGGAGTTTGCTCAAATTCATGTCTATTGAGCCAGCGATACTATCTAACTGCCCCATCCTCTGCTACCCCCTTCTCCTGCCCTCAGTCTTTCCCAGCATCAGGGGCGTTTCAAGTGAGTCAGCTCTTCATATCAGGTGGCCAAAGTACAGGAGTTTCAGCATCAGTCCTTCCAAGGGGCTTGTCTATGCATCTCCAATTTGCTCCTGCATGCAGCACTTTAGATAAACAGTCTAGACAGACAGTTTAGCACTTTAGATAGACAGTTTTGCCAAGAGAACACACTGGTCATAGCAAACACCCCCTTCCAAAAACACAAGAGAAGACTCTACACATGGACATTACCAGATGGTCAATACTGAAATCAGATTGATGATATTTACAGTCAAAGATGGAGAAGCTCTATGTAGTCAGCAAAAGCAAGACTGGGAGCTGACTGGGAGTTCAACTCATGAACTCCTTATTGCCAGATTCAGACTTAAATTGAACAAAACAGGGAAAACCACTAGACCATTCAGGTATGGCCTAGATCAAATCCCTTATGGCTATAAAATGGAAGTGACAAGTATATTCAAGAGATTAGATCTCATAGTCAGAGTGCCTGAAGAACTATGGACAGAGGTTTGTGACATTATACAGGAGGCAGTGATCAAGACCATACCCAAGAAAAAGAAATGGAAAAAAGGCAAAATGGTTGTCTGAGGAGGCCTTACAAACAGCTATGAAAAGAAGAGAGGAGAAAGTCAAAGGAGAAAAGGAAAGATATACCCATTTAAATGCAAAGTTCCAAAGGGTAGCAAGGAGAGAAGAAAGCCTTCCTCAGTGATCAGTGCAAAGAAATAGGGGAAAACAATAGAATGGAAAAGACTAGAGAATTCTTCAAGAAAATTAGAGATACCAAGGGAAATTTTCATGCAAAGATGGGCAATGTAAAGGACAGAAATGGTATGGACCTAACAGAAACAGAAGATATTAAGGAGAGGTGGCAAGAATACACAGAAGAACTATACAAGAAAGATCCTCACACCGAGATAATCATGATGGTGTGATCACTCACTAGAGCCAGACATCCTGGAATGGGAAGTCAAGTGGGCTTTAAGAAGCATCACTACGAACAAAGCTAGTGGAGGTGATGGAATTTCAGTTGAGCTATTCCAAATCCTAAAAGATGATGTTGTGAAAGTGCTGCAATCAATAGCCAGCAAATTAGGAAAACTCAGCAGTGGCAACAGGACTGGAAAAGGTAAAATTTCATTCCAGTCCCAAAGAATATTCAAACTAAGGCACAACTGCACTCATCTCACACGCTACCAAAATAATGCTCAAAATTCTCCAAGACAGGCTTCAACAGTATGTGAACCGTGAACTTTGAGATGTTCAAGCTGGATTCAGAAAAGGCAGAAGAACCAGAGATCAAATTGCCAACATCCACTGGATCATGGAAAAAGCAAGACAGTTCCAGAAAAACATCTATTTCTGCTTTATTGACTATGCCAAAGCCTTTGACTGCATAGATCACAACAAATTATAGAAAATTCTTAAAGAGATGGGAACACCAGACCACCTGACTTGCCTCTTGAGAAACCTGTATGCAGGTCAAGAAGCAACAGTTAGACCTGGACATGGACCAACAGACTGGTTCTCAATCAGGAAAGGATTACGTCAAGGCTGTATATCGTCACCTGCTTATTTACATTATACGCAGAGTACATCATGAGAAACACTGGGCTGGATGAAGCACAAGTTGGAATCAAGATTGCTGGGAGAAATATCAATAACCTCAGATATGCAGATGACATCACCCTTATGGCAGAAAGTGAAGAAGAACTAAAGAGCCTCTTGATGAAAGTGAAAGAGGACAGTGAAACAGTTGGCTTAAAACTCAACATTCAAAAAACTAAGATTATGGCATCTGGACCCATTATTTCATGGCAATAAGATGGGGAAAATTGGAAACAATGGCAGATTTTATTTTGGGGGCTCCAAAATTACTGCACTGGTGACTGCAGCCATAAACTTAAAAGACGCTTGCTCTTTGGAAGGAAAGTTATGACCAACCTAGAGAGCATATTCAAAAGCAGAGATGGCAGAACTGAGCTGAACGTCTTTTAAGTTCATGGCTGCAGTCACCAATGCAGTGATTTTGGAGCCCCTAAAATAAAATCTGCCATTGTTTCCACTGTTTCCCATCTCTTTCCCATGAAGTGATGGGACCGGATGCCATGATCTTAGTTTTCTGAATGTTGAGCTTTAAGCCAACTTTTTCACTCTCCTCTTTCACGTTCTTCAAGAGGCTTTTTAGCTCCTCTTCACTTTCTGCCATCTCTGCTGAACTCTGACTGAACTGAACTGAACTGAGACAGACAGTAGTGAAATGGTGCCTCTGCTCCCAGCCAGATCTGTCCCTTCAAGTCTCTGGAATTGTAAGTTCCACTTTGTTCAGTTTTCCGCTTGGAATCTTCTGCATGCTTCTCTTGGTTTGGAGACTCTCCCATTGCATCTGACTCTGCCCTTGAGCCTGCATCCTGAAACACTTCTGCTGTTTCATGGCTTTGATCCCTAGTTTAAATATAGAAAACTTGAAATTGAATAAAAAGAACTTCAGTTCAGTTGCTCAGTCATATCCGACTCTTTGAGACCCCATGGACTACAGCACGCCCGGCCTCCCTGACCATCACCAACTCCCAGAGTCTACACAAACCCATGTCCATTGAGTCCGTGATGCCATCCAACCATCTCATCCTCTGTCATCCCCTTCCCCTCCTGCCCTCAATCTTTCCCAGTATCAGGGTCTTTTCAAGTGAGTCAGCTCTTTGCATCAGGTGGCCAAAGTACTGGAGTTTCAGATTCAACATCAGTCCTTCCAATGAATAACCAGGAATGACCTCCTTTAGGATGGACAGGTTGGATCTCCTTGCAGTCCAACGGACTCTCAAAAGTCTTCTCCAACACCACAGTTCAAAATCATCCATTCTTCAGCGCTCAGCTTTCTTCATAGTCCAACTCTCACATCCATACATGACCACTGCAAAAACTATAGCCTTGACTAGACAGACCTTTGTTGGCAAAGTAATGTCCCTGCTTTTTAATGTTATCTAAGTTGGTCATATCCTTCTAAGGAGCAAGCGTCTTTTAATTTCATGGCTGCAGTCACCATCTGCAGTGATTTTGGAGCCCAGAAAAAAAAGTCAGCCACTGTTTCCACTGTTTCCCCATCTATTTTCCATGAAGTGATGGGACCGGATGCTATGATCTTAGGTTTCTGAATGTTGAACTTTAAAGCCAGCTTTTTCACTCTCCTCTTTCACTTTCATCAAGACGCTTTTTAGTTCCTCTTCACTTTTTGCCATAAGGGTGGTGTCATCTGCATATCTGAGGTTATTGATATTTCTCCCGGCAATCTTGATTCCAGCTTGTGATTCCTCCAGCCCAGCGTTTCTCATGATGTACTCTGCATATAAGTTAAATAACCAAGNCTTCCTAAGGCCCACTTGACTTCACATTCCAGGATGTCTAGCTCTAGATGAGTGATCACACCATTGTGATTATCTGGATTATGAAAATCTTTTTTGTACATTCTTCTGTGTGTTCTTGCCATCTCTTCTTAATATCTTCTGCTTCTGTTAGGTCCCCACCATTTCTGTACTTTATTGAGCCCATCTTTGCGTGAAATGTTCCCTTGGTATCTCTAATTTTCTTGAAGAGATTGCTAGTTTTTCCCATTCTATTGTTTTCCTGTGTTTCTTTGCATTGATCATTGAGGAAGGCTTTCTTATCTCTGTTTGCTATTCTTTGGAACTCTGCATTCAGATGCTTATATCTTTCCTTTTCTCCTTTGTTTTTCGCTTCCCTTCTTTGCACAGCTATTTGTAAGGCCTCCCCAGACAGCCATTTTGCTTCTCTGCATTTCTTTTTCTTGTACATGGTTTTGATCCCTGTCTCCTGTACAATGTCATGTACCTCCATCAATAGTTCATCAGACACTTTATCAGATCTAGTCCCTTAAATCTATTTCTCACTTTCACTCTATAGTCATAAGAGATTTGATTTAGGTCATACCTGAATGGTCTAGTGTTTTTCTCCACTTTCTTCAATTTCAGTCTGAATTTGGCAATAAGGAGTTCATGATCTGAGCCACGGTCAGCTTCTGGTCTTGTTTTTTGCTGACTGTATAGAGCTTCTCTATCTTTGGCTGTAAAGAATATAATCAGTCTGATTTCAGTGTTGACCATCTGGTGATGTCCATGTGTAGAGTCTTCTCTTGTGTTGTTGGAAGAGGGTGTTTGCTATGACCAGTGCATTCTCTTGGCAGAACTCTATTGGCCTTTGCCCTGCTTCATTCTGTACTCCAAGGCCAAATTTGCCTGTTACACAAGGTGTTTCTTGACTTCCTACTTTTGCATTCCAGTCTACTATAATGAAAAGGACAACTCTTTTGGGTGTTAGTTCTAGAAGGTCTTGTAGGTCTTCATAGAACTGTTCAACTTCAGCTTATTCAGTGTTACTGGTCAGGGGATAGGCTTGGATTACAGTGATATTGAATGGTTTGCCTTGGAAACGAATGGAGATCATTCTGTCGTTTTTGAGATTGCATCCAAGTACTGCATTTAAGACTCTTTTGTTGACTATGATGGCTACTCCATTTCTTCTAAGGGATTCCACCCACAGTAGTAGATATAATGGTCATTTGAGTCAAATCCACCCATTCCAGTCCCTCTTAAATTCACTGATTCCTAGAATGTCAACGTTCACTCTTGCCATCTCCTGTTTGACTACTTCCAATTTGCCTTGATTCATGGACCTAATATTCCAGGTTCCTATGCAATATTGCTCTTTACAGGATCAAACCCTGCTTCCATCACCAGTCCCATTTACCACTGTGTGTTGTTTTTGCTTTGGCTCCATCCCTTCATTCTTTCTGGAGTTATTTCTCCACTGATCTCCAGTAGCGTATTGGGCACCTACAGACCTGGGGAGTTCATCTTTCAGTGTCCTATCTTTTTGCCTTTTCATACTGTTCATGGGGTTCTCAAGGCAAGAATACTGAAGTGGTTTGCCATTCCCTTCTCCAGTGGACCACATTCTGTCAGACCTCTCCACCACAACCCAGCAGTCTTGGGTGGCCCCACATGGCATAGCTTACTTTCACTGAGTTAGACAAGGCTGTGGTCCATGTGATCAGATTGGCTAGTTGTCTGTGACTGTAGTTTCAGTCTGTCTGCCCTCTGATCCCCTCTCTCAGTCCCTACCGTCTCACTTGGGTTTCATTTACCTTGGGTGTGGGGTCTCTCTTCACGGTTGTTCCAGCAAAGTGTAGCCGCTGCTCCTTACCTCTGATGCAGGTTAGCTCCTCTCAGCCACCACCCCAAATCACTAAATATTAGAACTGAAAAGGACCCTAGGGAGCATCAGGTTCATATAATTCTGTTTTAGAAATGGGAAACTAGCTTCCAAGAGAGTAAGCAACTATCCTCCTGGTAAGCAAAGCTGGTAAATGGCCAAGATGAGACTTTATACAAGTGGCTTCTGATTCCAAACTCAGGGCCACTGCCACGTCACTGTGGTGAAGTGCATAGGCATTTCTGAACCTTTACATAATGAATGAGAGATCTGGAACTGAAAAGGCTCCTAAAATGCCCTTGTGTGCATATGTGTGCATACATACCAGTGGTATCTGCCTCTCCCAGATGCAACATGTGAAAGTGGCTTATAAGCAACAAAATCCACACAAATTCAAGATAAGAGTTTTCAACATCACCTTCCTTCATAGGTGAGTGGAGCCCCAGGAGGCAGAATCACTTTTCTCCAACTTTGATAAGCAGTGACTTGGTGTTTCCTCTTTTGGAAGATGACTTCCAGAGTTCAGCTACATATATCATAAACATTCCCTGGAATAGAAAACTTAAACAGGGATTTATTCTTTGTGGACTGGGGTGCACATGCATAGAGTTAAGATAACATAAAATGGCAAAATCAGTGTAGCTTTGAGGGTAAATCTCACACAGTAAAGAATCTGCCCACAATGCAGGAGAATGGATTGGGAAGATGCCCTGGAGAAGGGAATGGCTACCCACTCCAGTATTCTTGCTTGGAGAATTCCATGGACAGAGGAGCCTGATTTGCTACAGTTCATGGGGTCACAAAGAGTTGGACACAACTGAGCAACTAACACTCACTTTTCACTGATCTGTCTACACTTCTAATCCTGAGCATGCGATTGACAGATCAATATTTTAAGTCAAGAAGACAGAATGACTTAGAAACATTGGAAACAGAAATACTGAAAGTGGTTTTTTTTTCCTCCTTTGAAAGCATGACAGTTCATAGTATTGGTGGGTTGATTGTCTCATTCTGTTATACACAGGACTCTATTTGTTTCCTTATCCTGGGAAGTTACTGGTATTATAAATGATTGCTTTTTTGTTCTGACAGCTTGAATGCTACTGTACCCATTTAAAGAGTTATGAGTCTTTCGAAGCTGAATTCCAGGGTGATTATGATGCTGCAGCTGTCATTGCCCGATGTAAATTATATGGTCATAAAAGAAAGCTTACCCTGGCCTTCATCTGGGCAACATCACCTCTGCCTTTGGGAACTACTACCACTTGAGACAGTCTGCAAGGAGGTTTATATGATGTAATACAGATGCTTTCCAAAAGTAGAGATTGTGCTGTTATGAAATGCTGTTGTCCTCTGGCCCCTATTGGTGTGTACCTTGAACACCAGGCAGGTCTCACAGGCACCAGAAGAGGGAAAGAAATCAGTATCCATCTTTATTTAGGGATAAATGGAGAATAATAGAAAAATTACCTGCAGCTGCCCTATGCTTAGGCCTAGAGTACACAGCCATATGCAAGCACATCTGAAGTCAGGAAAAAAGTTTCCCAGAAATCTCATACACCTATTCCTTTTTTAAAATTTTAATTGGAGAATTATTACTTTGCAATATTGTGATGGATTTTGCCATACATCAGTATGAATTGGTCATAGGTATACATTGCCCCTCCATCCTGAACCCTCCTCCCACTGCCCTCTCCACCCCATCCCTCTAGAGATAGAGTCCAGAAGTCACAACAAGAGAAGCCGTGACAATGAGAAGGCCGAGAACCACAACTAGACAGTAGCCCCTGCTTGCAGCGACAAAGACCTAGCATGGCCAAAAATAAATCAGTACTTTGAAAAACAAGAAAGATAGGCTGTCGGCCCCAGTCAGTCTGAATTTTGAGTTTCAGACATTTACCTGTATGTTCTGGGATTACCAACCTCCTGATATGCATTGCAGAGCCCTGCTTGGGAAGAAATCTTCAATTTCATAGTAAGTTGACATAGGGCACTGCCACTCTGCTTGGGAAAGGGAAGTCACCTGGTACACAGCTAGTGTGAGGTCCAGGCAACCCGGAGTGAGCACCTAGAGCAGTTTTCATATGATCCTAGCCCAAACATGCTACCTGAAATATGGGCAATTATCAAATGTCCTCTCTTCTGCAAAGCTTGGACTCCCTGATGAGTTAAGATACCTAACTGCTGTATTGCTTTTGAAAGCTGTTTTCTGATCATTTACTGTCATGGTGCTAACGACAGAAAGTCATCAAAGAGTTGAATATGGGTATTTGTAAAATTTCTATTCTCTTTTAAGGGATGAAATTGTTTTAAAACTCTTGGCTTTTGCTCCTCTCTCTCTCTTACCACCCAGGCAAGGGAAGTGAGGCAGCAGCAGAGTGCATCCTTGCCCTGGGGCTTCTGTATCCAGGCAGTAGGTGATGCCAAGCTGAGAACTAGACTAGGCTTCTCTCATTTTCCATCCTGGTGCTTATCCTCCTGCCAGGAATGTGACTGGAGTGTTAAATTTAGAAGCACTAACTTAGAGAGGAATTTAAACAGAAGTTCAAACGTATCTGTGGCAGTTTTAATTTACAGTTTGTTGTTGGCAGTATGCGGATTTGAGGAATTAAGGGATTTGGCAAGATATTCACTTTGCCTGCTTATGCCTCTTCTCACTATACTTCAACTCAGTGCAACAAATATTTCTTAAGCACCTACAAACAGGGCACAGTTCTGAGTTCTACACTGGGAAACAGAGTATGACAGTTCTTACCATCCAAAAATTGTATACCTGGATGCATACATCTCATTGTGTACCTTGGGCGGTATTGACTGCAAGAGTACCCAACCAGATGTGAGCTGTCGTTTGTAAGCTGCACAGAAAAGGGTTCTGAGTGATTGGTAATGAATACATGCTTCTTTTTTCATGGTGGTGATGGTTCAGACAATGAAGACATTAAACAGGAAAGCGAATTACTATGCCTTCTTAAGTCAACGAATGTGAGCATTGCATTTTTCTCAAGAAGAGACTCTGGAGTTGCCTGGAAGGCCATGGGAACTTGGAGGTCAATGTCTCAAGTTTACTGATGCTTCAGTGTTCTTGTCATGAAATCTTCCAGAAAGATTCCACTGGAGAAACAAGAACTTCCTTATTCAGAAGTTTTTCTGGTGGCAAATCTACCTGATTTTTTCTTTCTTTTTTTTTTTTAATTGAAGTACAGATGATTCACAATATTGTGTTTCAGTACATGGAGTTTTCCAGGCAAGGATACTGGCATGGGTAGCCATTCCTTTCTCCAGGGTATTGTCCTGACCCAGGGATTAAACCTGGGTCTCTGGCATTGCAGGCAGATTCTTTACCATCTGAGCCACCAGGGAAGCCCTGGTTACAGGTGTACAGCAAAGTGATTCAGTTATACATACTTTTTTAAGATTATTTTCCATTATAGGCTATTGAAGCATATTGAATAAAATTCCCTATGTTATATTGCTTATATATATATATATATTAGTTTATATCTGCTAATTCCATATTCATAATTTACCCCTTTCCCCTTTGGTAGCTGTAAGTTTGTTTTCTTTTTCAGTGAGTCTGTTTCTGTTTTGTATATAGATTTACTTGTATTTTTTTTAGATTCCACATATATGTGATATCATATGATATTTGTCTTTCTCTGTAAATCTACCCTGACTTTCTGAACCAAGTACTAACTCATACATACTTGGCAAAAAACTACATTTTGGTAAAAAAGAAGCAATTATTTTATCATCATAATAATTGTGCATATCTGCTCCTAAGTCTCAAATGCATATTTTAAGGGCACTTTTAATCATACTTTAACTATGACTTTGATTTCCAATCACTTATAAAACAGAAAATGTCAGAGTTATTTTGAGTCTTCAGCATTTTAAAGCAGTAAATTATTTATTTCTTCTCAACACAAATTAAGGATTTTCAAAGGGAAAATTGAATGTAGAAAGGGAAAAGCTATAAATCCAGAACAAAAAGGGACCCAGAAATAGAGCTCAATGCATAGAGACACAAATCAGAAGTAAGACATTTAGTGAGACAGGAAAAAAAATCCTGTTAATCTTCAGTGCTTAAAAAAAACTGAAGGGTGAGCTGGGCAGCCTAATTGACTATCACTGAAGGATGGGACATCGCTATCAAAAGGGTCAGTGTAATTTGGGGCTGGCTATGCAGAGTCATCACTTCCCAAGGTAGAAAGATAATGCTCTGTGTCCATGGACTGGGCTTCACCCAGAAAATATTTAAGTGGCTATCAAGGTGAATCTGAGAATACACGCTAAGCCACCTTTGGACTCGAGCACAGGTAATTAGTGATGTGCAAGGCGACACTACCCTCGGCTTTCACAGCAGTGGGACAGCCATCCCCTGGTCAAGTGGCATGGGATCTCCTGAGAGTGCAGGCATACCCAGGGGAGCTACTTTAACTTGTCGGGTGCCTGTCTGCGGGTGACAAGTTTCAGGTCACTGTTACTGAGTTAACTTGGTAATAAGCACAAAGAGTTCCTCTGAGAGGCTTGAAAATCAATTTAGAAGAGAAGATCTTGAATATTTCAGATTATGGTGAGACCCAAGCAGCTCTTTATGTCTCTGCACAGGCAGGAGTGCTGCTCAAATCATACTTTCTTGACTCCTTTAAAATTCTGCTAGATGGAAGCTAAAAGCATTGTAGTTTCCTCTTTACTTTGTGTTGACTTGGCCAAAAAGTTCATTTGGGTTTTCCCAGAATATCTTGTGGAAAAATCCGAATGAATTTGTAGCCAACCCAGTATTTGAATATAGATTTAAATTTGCAAAATAACTTACAAAGAATCCCCATATATTCCACAGCCAGTATCTCTATTACTTGCAAAGAAACATTACAAGACACTTGTTTTATTTAGTATATAATTTTCTCAGTATGTGTAAAAGTAAATATTGCAATTATATTAAACAACCAGTAAGAATTATAATGTAGATCCTACTGTAACCTAGTTCTTCATAACCACTGTGATGATAGCTATACAATCCTGAGAAAACCTACGGTATACATAGAAATTAAAACCTGGTTGCTGAAATACTGGCATTGTGCCTTTAATATAGACAGCTATTTTATGTTTCTACATGTATTTTTTAAAAAACAATTTTATTTTAAAAAAGAAAAGTTTCTTTTTCATTCATTCTGTCCAGAGAAAGAATAGAAGTTCCTATATTTTGACATTTGGTATAATCTCAATGAAAAATAGAAGCATATTCTTAAATAGCATGTAGGTTAGTTGTATTTTCAGTCAGAAATAAAAAATCATAACTTCTCAATTGAATTATTCAGTAAGCTAATGAAAGGCATACTGAACAATAGTCACCATGCCTGGAAGTGGAAATAATAACTGCTGTTATGAAATAGAAGGTCTGGGATGTTGTTTTTCTTTTCTCTTAAGGAACTTTATATTGATCTTTGATGTTATTCTGTTTCCATAATATAAAATAAATAGAAAGGGCAATAGAGAAAGAGAAACAAAGTCACTGGTTCTTTCCAGTTATGCTCTCTGAATTAGTCTAGCTAAAGGTTTTTCAATTTTGTTCACCTTTTCCAAACCCCATCTCTTAGTTTTATTAATCCTTCCTATTTTTCTCTTTTGAGCTTCCCAGGTGGCACAGTGATAAAGAATCCATCTGGCAACACAGGAGATGTAGCTTTGATCCTTGGGTCGGAAAGATCCCCTGGAGAAAGAAATGGAAACCCACTCCAGTATCCTTGACTGGAAAATTCCATGGGCAGAGGAGCCTGGTAGGCTATAGTCCATAGAGTGGCAAAGAGTTAGATACTATTGAGCATGGCACGGTAGCATTTTTCTCTTTTAGTCTCCACTTCATTTATTTCCATTCTGATCTTTGTTATTACCTTTCTTCTAGGATAATCTAATTTTTTAGTGAAATTTTAATTACATAAAATTTTCAAAGCAAAAACTTGTATTTTTTTGTCTTGGAAATGTTATAATATTTTTAATAGCAAAACATAGGAATGAAACATATTCAATTATTTACATTACAAATAAGAAATCTGCAGTTTGTTGTTGTAGCCTGACAAAAGAAAATTACCCATTAATAATCTATGTGCAGTGTAATTGCAAATATGTACAGTGCTTTAAAAAAGCTTACCAGGAGGACTTTACAGAAGGACAGTTGGCTCAATTCTTTATTAGAATAGTCAGATGATCAAAATATTAAAACTCTGTGGACTAGTAATAAAGTATTAGTCACTCAGTAGTGTCTGACTTCTTTTTCCCCCTAGTTTCTTGTCTATTTTTTCTTCATATATACATTTTATTGAAGTATAGTTAGCTTACAAAGTTTCAGGTGCACAGCAAGATGATTCAGTTATATGTATACATATGTATTATTTTCCAGATTGTTTTCCATTATAGGTTATTACAAGACATTGACTATAGTTCCCTGTGCTATACAGTAAACATTAGTTGCTTGTTACATGTCTATTTTTTAAAATTGGAAATCTAGCATTCTATTCACACTAAGTCAAA
>SJYQ01000543.1:410291-465301 GCA_006410935.1 Redunca redunca
GACTTTACTTTCACTTTTCACTTTCATGTATTGGAGAAGGAAATGGCAACCCACTCCAGTGTTCTTCCCTGGAGAATCCCAGGGACAGAGGAGCCTAGTGGGCTGCCATCTATGGGGTTGCACAGAGTCGGACACGACTGAAGCAACTTAGCAGCAGCATCTATTACTGAAGTCATTTTCTAGTTATATCAGGCATGGACTGATATATATGTTTAAAATGATCTGTTGATTTAAAGCAAAGTTAAAACAAAACTGAAAAATAAAAACTAGAAAATTAACTTACAAAGTTCCTAATATATTTAATGGATCAAATAGCTTTTAATTCCACTATTAGGTAATTTGTCATTTGTGCATGAATTCATAAACATGAGTTTTCGAAAGACTAGGGAATAACTCAGTAGAATGTGCCTACGATTCAGAAGCTGAGGCTGTTCAGAAAGTTGTTTGAATATTTGGTGAAATCTTTTCTTGGCCAAATGTAAACCTAAGAATACAGTGTAGGCCAGGGCTAACCTCTATTGTCCTGTCATTAACAAGAATCTTGTGGAGAAGGTTTTACCCAAAGGCAATGGAACAAAATAAAAAGAATCAACTTCCTTGAGTCCCTCTCTGTGTCCTGTTGTTGTTGAAGAGATTTACGATGTAGAGGCAATTAAGTGCTCCAAAAGAACACAAAGAATTAGAATAGGCCTTGGCGATGTGAGAGAACTTTACTGAAATGTATTGGCAGGGTGTTGTGTAGTTTCTAATAGCAGAGTTTCTAATAGCTTGCCATCAGAAAAGCAAAATGAGAGAACAGAGAGCAAAAAAAAAATCACCCTTTCTGGATTACTTCCACGAGGAGAGAACAAGTTTGGAGCTGCAAATATGTTTAATGTTTCCTCCATTGGAGGTGGGGCTGTTCTTCCCAAACAGCCATCCCTGATGGTTGCTACATTTGCACATTTTTCCTTAAGTGAATAGGTTATGCAGACATTTTTCCCTGGTTGTGTTTGCTTAGATTTTATATCAGACAATCTGGCTTGAAAAAATAGAAAATGGCAGTTTATAAATTACATATCTCGGTATAGGCTTTTTTGTTTTATTTTAGTTTTTCTTTTTTCTTTTTTTTTGACATTTATCCTTCTTGGTATTCTCTAAGGTCCTTGAAGCTTTGGTGTCTGACATTAGTTTGAAGAAATTCATTTCTCTCTTTATTCTCCTAGTAATATAGAACTTCCCTGGTGGCTCCGTAGTAAAGAATCTGCCTGCCAATTCAGGAGATGTGGGTTTGATGCCTGGGTGGGGATGATTTCCTGGAGAAGGAAGTGGCTCCCCACTCCAGTATTCTTGCCTGGAGAATTCCATGGACGGTTCCATGGACAGAGAAGCTTAACAGGCTACAGTCCACAGGGTCGCAAAGAGCTGGACATGACATCAACTAAACACCAACAAATTTCCATTACATGATATACTATACCTTTTGTAGTCATCTCATAGCTCTTGGATATTATGTTTTGAATTTTCAGTCTTTTCCCCCTCAGTTTTGGAGATTTCTATTGAGATATTTCTATGGAGATTTCTATTGGCTTAAAGCTCAACATTCAGAAAACGAAGATCATGGCAGCTGGTCCCATCATGTCATGGGAAATAGATGGGGAAACAATGGAAACAGTGTCAGACTTTATTTTTTTGGGCTCCAAAATCACTGCAGATGGTGACTGCAGCCATGAAATTAAAAGACGCTTACTCCTTGGGAGAAAAGTTATGACCAACCTAGATAGCAGAGACATTACTTTGCCAACAAAGGTCCATCTAGTCAAGGCTATGGTTTTTCCAGTGGTCATGGGCTGTGAAGAAAGCTGAGTGCTGAAGAACTGATGCTTTTGAACTGTGGTGTTGGAGAAGACTCTTGAGAGTCCCTTGGATTGCAAAGAGATCTGACCAGTCCATTCTGAAGGAGATCAGCCCTGGGATTTCTTTGGAAGGAATGATGCTAAAGCTGAAACTCCAGTAGTTTGGCCAACTCATGTGAAGAGTTGACTCATTGGAAAAGACTCTGATGCTGGGAGGGATTGGAGGCAGGAGGAGAAGGGGGCAACAGAGGATGAGATGGCTGGATGGCATCACCGACTCGATGGACCTGAGTCTGGGTGAACTCCGGGAGTTGGTGATGGACAGGGAGGCCTGGCGTGCTGCAGTTCATGGGGTCGCAAAGAGTCAGACATGACTGAGCGACTGAACTGAACTGAATTCTCAGGGGTAGCTACACTTTTTCCGGAAACAATGACTTGGAAAAATTTCTTCCTTGGATTTTCATGAAGACAAATTAGGTTAACAGGATGAATTTTATCTCCAGTGACATCCTTCTAATTAATTTTAACATAGCTATTTCTTATACCATCTCTCCATGCAGACCAAAGGCATGATAGCAAGATCAAAACCTTAAAATACATGTAAATTGGTCTCCATTTGTCAGGTATATTTCTATTTGAAAGGTTCTATAAAATAGTGACCACTTGAATGAATAAAAACTAAGAGTGTGTGCATTTTTAATTTTTTACTTAATCACATTTTGATTTTTAAAGCCACAGAGTTAAAATAATTTGAGTCCCTTTATGATGGTGGAGAAAAATATCATTACAGCATTGAAGCTATTGTTATAATAGGGATTTAAAGCATATTGTCTTCTCTCCAAGAAACTGACCTTATTTTTAAATTACATATTTTACCTAACTCCAAATGGAATTTTAGTTGGCCTATAATCAAAAGCAAAAGTGCATAGAACCACTGATAAAATAACAAGAGCCATACAATCATATTATACACATTGGGAGTAGATGCTTATACTAAAAATATCAGACTGAGAAGAGCTACTGCATTAAATTTCTTGGCAACAAAGGCAACACAAATCTAATTAAATTATAATGGAAAATATTTCAGTTCAAAAGGAACAGACATTTTGTTACCACAGAATCCATACTTAACCCTTAATTAATTAATTAAAAATTAGCACCAGATTTCCAGATAAAAATAATAGGCTTCTCCCTCCTTCAAAATTCAATAAAATGAATAAAAAGTAATAACCAGAAGGAAAAAAAGAATTTGCCAGTCCACAAGTAAGTAAAGAAGTGTTAGTCGCTTGGTTGTGTCTGACTCTTTGCCATCCCATGGACTTTAGCCTACCAGACTCCTCAGTCCATGGTATTATCCAAGGATACTGGAGTGGGATCTCCCTGACCCAGGGATCGGACTCAAGTCTCCTGCATTGCATGCAGGTTCTTTCATGAGCCACCATCTGAGCTGCCAGGGAAGCCCAAGTAAAGAAGGACACAGTGCAGTGTGGACCTTAGCCACAACCCCACCTTATATAAATGGCACTGAGAGTTGATTAAATATTGACAATTCTCACAAATACCATCAATTTTTATTTCTTTTTAAATTTTGAATGAAAGAATATGGTGACGTGGACTGGAGTGAGTAAGTGGAAATTGCTCTTATTGAACAAAATGGAGATTCCAAGCATCTTCCTGAAAAAATGATCCAAAATTCTGGGGTAAATATACTCCTTTCCTCAAACTTCTACCACCACCCCTGTGGAAGTAGAACTCCTGGTCTTTACCAGGTAAAGAAAACATGTGGGCTTTCCCTAGTGGTAGAGTGGATAAGAATCTGCCTACCCATGCGAGAGACATGGGTTCAGTCCCCGGTCTGGGAAGATCCCACATGCTACAGGTAACTAAAGCCAATGCAACACAATTACTGAGCCTGTGCTCTAAAGCCTGCCAGATGCAACAACTGAGCTCACGAGCTGCAACTAATGAAGCCTGTGTGCCTAGAGCCCGTGCTCCACAACAAGAGAAGCTACTTCCATGAGAAGCCCACACACCTCAACTAGAGAAAGCCCATGCAGCAACAAAGACTCAGCGCAACCCCAAATAAATAAATACCTTATTTAAGAAAAACATTTGCACAGTAACAAAATTCTCAAAAGAGCCCTTTCTCTCAGTTAGAGACACTCATCAGTCAGAAGTGGAAAGAGAGTCAAGGGGAACTCATTCACATTCATATACTAGGAGAAATGAACTCTCCAGACCCTGTGTCAAAGAAATGGTCTCACATGTGTGCAAAAATATTGAACAACCTTTCTAAAGACTTATACATTTAAAAAAGACCAGTTTTTAAAAAAATTGTTAGCCAAAAGTCAGAGGAAATGTTCTCATTAGTGTTCTGTTCAGTTCAGTTCAGTTCAGTTCAGTCGCTCAGTCATGTCTGACTCTTTGCAACCCCATGAATTGCAGCACCCCAGGCCTCCCTGTCCATCACCAACTCCCGGAGTTCACTCAAATTAGCATTTTGTAGTTAGAGAAATTAATGTGAACAAGGATTTAATACATAAAAAAACTCAACCACAAGATGATAAAACAAAAAATGAAATGAAGAGATTTCACTAGAGCCAATGAAATGAATTGAAGGCTAAGTAATACCATTACAGAAGTAAAAAATATGAGAAATAAAGTACATAATAGGTATGCTTTAACATTGAGATAATAACATAGAAGAATGACTTGAGATAATTACAGTGAATGCAGGCAAAAACTAGCAATCAAAGCAATTTGAGAGAAAATAATAGACATTGAGGCCAGACAAAAATGAACCATCATAAAGATAACTGAGGCTCTTAAAGAGAGAATCCAACCAATTGAGCAGAAAAAGAATTTGAATATATAGCATTAAAAAATTCCTTGAAATGAAGAAATATCTAAATTGACAAATTAACCCATCTGTATCACTTTTCTGATTCCTAAGAATTGATATAGTTTGATGACCTAAGATTCAAAACTAAAGAGAAAGAAGATAGCAAAACTCTAAATTGCAGTGCTATGAAGATATTTTAATAGGCAGATAAAGAATGACTGCCCCCGAATCATCCTATATGTAAGATTTGGACTTAGATTCCATAAGCCTGATCTAGTCCAAAAGGCAATGAGCACTTAAACAGTGGCCATCTAAAAGACAGTGTTTTTCTTGTTTGCTTAGATTTCTTTAAATTGTTTTCATTTGGATGATAGTTGCTTTACTATATATATATATATATATATACACACACACACCACACACACACACACACACACATATATATGTCTATATATAAACATGTATGCATATATGTGTGTGTGTATATATATATATATATATATATATATATATCTCCTCTCTCTTGAGCCTCCCTCCCACCCACTCCATCCCACTCCTGCACGTCATCACAGAGCACTGAGCTGAGATCCCTNTTGGCAAAATAATGCCTCTGCTTTTTAACATGCTATGTTGGACATAGCTTTACTTCCAAGCAGCAAGTGTCTTTTAATTTTGTGGCTGCAGTCACCATCTGCAGTGATTTTGGAGCCCAGAAAAAAAAGTCTGACACTGTTTCCACTGTTTCCCCATCTATTTCCCATGAAGTGATGGGACCATGTATGCCAGAATTTTAGTTTCCTGAATGTTGAGCTTTAAGCCAACTTTTTCACTCTCTTCTTTTACTTTCATCAAGAGGCTCTTTAGTTCTTCTTCATTTTCTGCCATAAGGGTGGTGTCATCTGTATATCTGAGGTTATTGATATTTCTCCCAGCAATCTTGATTCCAGCTTGTGTTTCTTCCAGCCCAGCGTCTCTCATGATGTACTCTGCATATATGTTAAATAAGCAGGATGACAATATACAGCCTTGACATCCTCCTTTTCCTATTTGGAACCAGTCTGTTGTTTCATATCCAGTTCTAACTGTTGCTTCTTGACCCATATACAGATTTCTCTGGAGGCAGGTCAGGCTGTCTAGTATTCCCATCTCTTAGAATTTTCCACAGTCAAAGGCTTTGGCATAGTCAATAAAGCAGAAGCAGATGTTTTTCAGGAACACTCTTGCTTTTTTGATGATCCAGCGGATGTTGTCAATTTGATCTCTGGTTCCTCTGCCTTTTCTAAATCCAGCTTGAACCTCAGGAAGTTCATGGTTCACATACTGTTGAAGCCTGGCTTGGAGAATTTTGAGCATTACTTTGGTAGCATGTGAGATGAGTGCCATTGTGTAGTAGTTTGAACATTCTTTGGCATTACTTTTCTTTGGGATTGGAATGAAAACCGACCTTTTCCAGTCCTGTGGCCACTGCTGAGTTTTCCAAATTTGCTGGCATATTGAGTACAGCACTTTCACAGCATCATCTTTCAAGATTTGAAATAGCTCAACTGGAATTTCATCACCTCCACTAGCTTTGTTCATTGTGATGCTTCCTAAGGCCCCCTTAACCTCACTTTCCAGGATGTTTGGCCTAGTGAGTGGTCACATCATCATGATTGTCTGTGTCATGAAGATTGTTTTTGTATAGTTATTCTGTGTATTCTTGCCACCTCTTGTTAATATCTTCTGCTTCTGTTAGGTCCGTACCATTTCTGTCCTTTATTGTGCTCATCTTTGCATGAAATGTTCCCTTGTTATCTCTAATTTTCTTGAAGAGATTCCCACCAGGTGGCTATTTTACACACAGTGGTGTACATATGTCAATACTACTCTCTCAGTTTGTCCTACTCTTCTTTCCTCCACTGTGTCCACAAGTTTGTTCTCTACATCTGCATCTCTCTTTCTGCCCTGCAAATAGGTGCATCAGAGAAGGTATAGTAAATACTGTGGATTGGATATTTCCAATTCTTTCACACCTCCCTTTTACTTGGATGAGCTGGCCAACTTGAAACAACATTCCAGAGGAATTCTGCTTCTAGCATGCCCAAGTAACTAGTTCTAGACATTTTTTTTTTTAATAAAGGAATAGAAAACTGCAAAGAATATATAAAACAACTGTTTTCAGACATTAAACAAGAAGCAGTGTAAGACCTCTGTGACACCTGAGAAAAGGGTCACAAAGGAGATTAATCCTACAATCTTTTCTGATTTTCTACCAGGAAGCAATTTCCAGACTTCAGTGTAGAAAGGGTTCCCAAGATGAGCACAACCCCTTCTTTAAACTACAAGAAATGATTTCTGAAAAACCTAGTTGCTCTGAGCTTCAACTTCCTGACAATTGAAATATCCTTTTTTCTATCTGATACAATCTTTAAACAGGCTNNNAGCAGGCTGTACTAGAGTCACTGTAAGCATCTGGTAAAATTTAGCTATTATTATTAGTAAGTAGATACATCACAATGCTTCATGTACTGAGTGAGTTTCCCAAGTTTAACTGAAGAAAATTTAGAATTTCATGAAAACACAGTGCTTACCATAAGATTATAAAATTGAGAGAAACATGTCAAAATCCACATAATGGCAAGTCATAGGAAATGGAATTCTTTTAACAATTAGACTTTTCATGGGATAGAAAAAACAGAAATACTAAAAAATGTTATTGTGTTGTACAGTTTTGTGAAATGACCAGTGAGGGTATTTGCTTAGCAAAGAGCCTAACACAAAAAATTCATACTACATCTTAAAAATAAACTGTGTGATCCTGAAGAAAACCTAGCTGCTGTGAGTCATTACTTGTAACTGAAACATCAGAGTAAGGCCCGTGTGGAAGATCTGTGCATAAAAACCCTTTAGAGATGCCATTCTTTTTAATTAGCCCAAGAAAGGGAGGGAAGATCTTTTTCATATTACTCTCAGTTATTTGACAATGCTTCATGGACTGAAGAACTTAAGCATATGAAAACTTTCATCTTCTAGGTTAGATCATTATCCTTCACAAATTGGTTGCTTGAGAGCAATAATTCAACCTATAATTGAGTTTCCATTATTCCTCCTAAGAGATAAATCTGGAAAACTCTGAATTGCATTGTTGTTAAAGTTTCAGTAGACCTTAACATCAGAATAATGTTCCCAAATGACATCTTTCCCATTATTAGTCAACGGTAAGAGCTCTGAATATTTGAGTGCAACATTTGTGGAACATGGTGCCATAAGGTGGTACAGCTTTAAGCCTGCCTCCCCAATGAGGTTTTATAAGTTTTGAAGTAGTTCTGTTCTCCAGCAGCAGCAAAGCAGATAGTATACATATTGTACGATACAATCCTAGGACAACCACAGTGGTAGATGTCCAAATGGCTCTCACACTCTACTTTGTCCTGTATTCATGCTCTTTGCCCTAGCTTTGTAGGGCCCTCCCATTTTTACTCTGGGGTCAGCCATGTGACTTGCTCAAGCACAAGCTTGAAAATCACTGGCACAATTGGGCTTCTCTCCTGTTCCCTGTTATCCATAAGAAAGACATGCTGTCCTTAGTTTGCTGGAAGATGAAACAGAAGGAGAAGAGATGAGCTGTCTCAGTCAAGTCCATTCAAGAGGACCCCAAAGCCAGCCTGCCCAAGACATCTGGGAGAGCCTAAAGAGCAGAAAAGTACCCCCAACCCAGTTAACCTTCAAATTTATGAGATACATAAATACTTTTTTCTTATGCCACTGTGTTTTGGAAAGGATTGTTATCCCATATTTATGGTGACTAACTCCCATCAAAACCAGTCTCTGTAACTTGAATTAAATAAAAAATGCAAGTCAGTTTCTTGGGGTCATTTCCATCTTCAAAAACTAAATCCTACAGGCTAGACTGATTATAACTCGGGTAATCTGCAACCAATGATTTGGTGGAACAAATACTTACCTTCTTTTCTGTGTATCTCCCAACTTGATTTTAAAATGTTTCTATTGGCATAAGGAAATCTTTTCAAATGGGGTTAAAAATAAGCTGGATTATATTTGGAGAGAGCTGAGTAAATTAAAGCTGAGAGATCTCAACAAATAATCATCAAAAACTGTAAAGAGTAAGCCGATGTCAAAACAATTATGTGGGTTTTGGCACTAACTGAAATATTTTAGTTTCCAAGAAAGAAGCCTTCCTCATTCATGAAACAAAGTCAACTCTCCATTTTCAAAAATCTTGGGTAATTAATTAATGTGCCTAAGTAACCTATAGAAATTTTATGAGTTCAAAAAATAATATCTCAAAATTTAATGGTGCAGTTAAACCATGTTGAATGTGCATTGGCTCACAGCTTATACAATTTTAATACTTGATTTTACAGGGTTTGTAGCTAATTTTTAATATATTTGAGCATTTATCTTTCAAAGATAAGTATAGGTGATATGTTCAGTATTACAGCTACAAGACATATCTTTAGCAAGTATAAAACATAAGGATATTTCTTAGAATTTGCATCCATGTCCTGCATATAAAAGTTAATCCTACTTACTTTAATAGGCAATTATGTTTCTCAAATTGGTCTTATTAATTTTCATTCCTTTATAGCTACTTAATTTTATTTCTAAATGGAAGTACCAGAATCTTGCATTTTTGGTTTATAAACCACATGGTGATGCAACCAAAGTATGTCCAGTG
This sequence comes from Redunca redunca, assembly GCA_006410935.1. NCBI lineage: Eukaryota > Metazoa > Chordata > Mammalia > Artiodactyla > Bovidae > Redunca > Redunca redunca. Next base: position 419,647 of record SJYQ01000543.1, read on the forward strand.
TCACTGAAAATTCTTAAAGAAAGTGCTTTTCCCTGAATGTCAGTTCAAAAATTAATAAAATTATGTGCTAAAACCCATAATCTTATGTTGCAGCCCTTCAAGTTTCTTTATTTTATTTTACTTATTTATTTGGTTGTGTTGGCTCTTAGTTGCATCACGTGGGATCTTTCATCGTGAGGCATGGACTCTATAGTTGCAGCAGGCAGGCTTAGTTGTCCTGCAGCCTGTGGGATCTTGTTCCCCTGTGAGGGATGAAACCCACATCCCCTGCATGGCAAGGCTGATTCTTAACTGCTAGACCAGCAGGGAAGTCCCCTCTTTCTTAGTAATATTTATCATTCCTTTGTCCTCTTTTGTTGGTTAAAAAATAAATTCCAATATATGTTTCATGTAGTGAAAATGGAAGTCGCTCATGTAGTTGCTTAGTCATGTCTCACTCTTTGTAATCCCACGGACTGTAGCCTGCCAGACTCCTCTGTCCATGGAATTCTCCAGACCAGAATACTAGAATGGGTAGCCTATCCCTTCTCCAGGGGAACTTCTTCATCCAGGAATTGAACCAGGGTCTCCTGCCATTGCAGAAGGATTCTTTGCTAGCTGAGCTATCAGGAAAACCCCAGAAACATTATGAGTGCTCTCTCAATACAACATTCTCACACACCAATAGCAGTGGCCATATAAGTATGAGCAATAAATAAACAGAATAGTCATATAAGTTTAAAAAAAAAAAAGTATGTCTCTAGTTCATTAAAAGATATTCACCTTCATTAATGTCTGAAGAAATACAAATAAAGACTGTGGCTTCCCTGGTGGCTCAGATGGTGAAGAGTTTACCTGCAATGCAGGAGACCTGGATTTGATCCCTGGGTCAGAAAGATTCCCTAGAGAAGAAAATGCCCTCCAGTATTCTTGCCTGGAAATCCCATGGATGGAGGCACCTGACAGGCTATAGTCATGGGTCGCAAAGTGTCAGACAAATAAAAACCATACTGCATCAAACTGAAAAAGATGAAAAAAAATGATGAAGCACTATGTTAGAAAGCTTATAGTAAATCTTGAATTCCTGTAACTGTTAGTAAATAGGTAAACTGGTAACAGTCACATATAACATAATTTGGTAATATTCTTGAAATTACAAAAGCACATATCCACTAGCACACCAATGTCATAATTTATCATATGGAAATCTATAAGCATAGAGATGAAATAACATGTTCTCATTACACACCACTTGTCATAGCAAAAGGCTGTCAATAAACTAGATGTATAGCAATAGGAGATTCATTAAATCTTTAGAGTAGAGCTACACAATAGAACTTTTCTTCCAAGGAGCAAGCATCTTTTAATTTCATGGCTGCAGTCACCATCTGCAGTGACTTTGGAGCCCAAAAAAAATAAAGTCTGTCACTGTTTCCACTGTTTCCCCATTTATTTGCCATGAATTGATGAGACCAGATGCCATGATCTTAGTTTTCTGAATGTTGAGTTTTAAGCCAACTTTTTCACTCTCCTGTTTCACTTTCATAAAGAAGCTCTTTAGTTCTTCTTTGCTTTCTGCCATTAGGGTGGTATCACCTGTATATCTGAGGTTATTGATATTTCTCCTGGAAATCTATATTCCAGCTTGTGCTTCATCCAACCAGTCCATCCTAAAGGAAATCAGTGCTGAATATTCATTGAAAGGACTGATGCTTAAGCTGAAACTCCAACATTTTGACCACCTGATGTGAAGAACCGACTCATTGAAAAAGACCCTGATGCTGGGAAAGATTGAAGGCAGGAGAAGAAGGGGATGACAGAGGATGAGATGGTTGGATGGCATAGCTGACTCAATGGACATGGGTTTGAGTAAACTCTGGGAGTTGGTGATAGACAGGGAGGCCTGGTGTGCTGTAGTCCATGGAGTGGCAGAATCAGACATGACTGAGCGACTGAACTGAACACAGAGTTCTAACACTGTAATGATAAAAAGAGTGAAGAAGCTTTTATGTGTTTCTATGGGGTGGTGCTCACACATGCCTTTTAAGTAAAAAATATTAGTTGAGAGTAACTTCAGTGAAAATGGCTGATCAGGGACCTCTGGGGAACTATCAGGCTTCAGAAACACTGAAAATTCTGGCAAAAAAAAGGAAACAAAAACATGCAGAATTAACCTTATCACAACTCTGGAAAAATATCCGGTCTGAGGTTTACAGCAGCCATGTGAATGCTTAATCAGGAGAATCGGGACTGAAACCAAGGAGGAGACCTTTGTGGTGCTTTGACTTGCCTTTGCCCCATCTCCCCTCCACAGCTTGCCAGTCCCCATTCTGGACACTGGTTCTGGTTCCAGAGAGAGCAGAGAGAACCTTGTTCTCCAAAATTTGTGTCTGCCTCTTTCGACCTCTCTGAGAACTCTGAGGAGGAGTCGTGCAGAAGGGTTGCGTTTATTTTACCTAACTCGGAACTCTCTCAGGGGAATGAGGAGACTATGTAATGAAATTTCTCAAAAACATTGGGGAAGGAAAAGAAACTAGCTATTGAGACCCGAGGCAAAGGGTAACAGTTGAGGTAAACAATAGATATGCTGAATATTCCTGCAAGTAAAGCTCTGGAATAAGGCATTTTGGGGAATAAGTTCTTTGAAAGAGTCCCACATAAACTGGGGAATCTACAAGAACATGCAACAAAAAGGCATCCCAAACTGATCAGAACTTCTGTGTGGTGGGCAACGATTTTGTGTAATTAAGCTGTTTCATTACAGATTAAGAAAATGTCAGTGTCAGAAAGGTCTTTTTTTTTCTTTTTCTTCTTGCCTATCCATTTCTTTACAGAAGAACTCTACCTTACTGTACTGTATATTATATTAGTGTTCTCTATTAGACTACTCTCTGTTGGACTGCCCTATTTCAGCTGTAAGGCCGGTGTCTAGCATAGTAATTAACTCAGAGTTTACATACCTATTTACATGAAAAAGAAACAATCAGAAAGATTGGAGTTAAAATGAATAAAATCAAGAATGCAGGTCTTTTTCCTAGGTAAACTACCTCCTGGAGTAGACATGAGCAAGAAAACAGGTGAAGGGAGAGGGGCTCACTTGTTACCTGACTCTTAGGTCTTCAGTTAAGATCCAGGGATATTCACCTACCTCTAAAGCAAGTATAGGATGTATAAAATTACAAATACAGAGAAATTAAACTGGACCACACAGACTGTTGAGAATCCCTTGGATTGCAAGGAGATCCAACCAGTCCATCCTAAAGGAGATCAGTCCTGGGTGTTCATTGGAAGGACTGATGTTGAAGCTGAAACTCCAATACTTTGGCCACCTGACATGAAGAGCTGACTCATTTGAAAAGACCCCTGATGCTGGGAAAGATTGAGGGCAGGAGGAGAAGGGGATGACAGAGGAAGAGATGGTTGAATGGCATCACGGATTCAACGGACATGAGTTTGGATAAACTCCGGGAGTTAGTGATGGATAGGGAGGCCTGGCGTGCTGCGGTTCATGGGGTTGCAAAGAGTCAGACACGACTAAGTGATTGAACTGACTGACTGGCAAAAAACACATAAACCTGAGCAAGAAAGTGGAAAGGAATTGTGATTAAAAAGGTAAAGGGACTCCCCTGGTGGTCCAGTGGCTAATACTCCCTGCTCCCAATGCATGGGGCTTGGGTTCCAATCTTAGTCAGGGACTAGAGGCTTGCATGCCTCAACTAAGGCTTGCTACAGTCAAATAAATAAAAATAAATTCTTTAAAAAGAGAAAAACTGTATTTTCTAATCAAATAAAAACAAAACTTCACATCTAAATATTAAACAAAATATTCCAAAAGGCATATAGGAATTTAAGAATTTTCCCCAAATACTGATACATTGAAAATGAATCTAAAGCTGAAATTATGACTTTTTTGTGTGGGTGTCACACAAAGTGAAATAGTCCAGGAAGTGAAATTATGGCTTTTTAATGCAATTATAATTAAAACATTCAAGAAAGGGGAAGAATTAAGAAGAATTTGGGGCAAGTATATGTTGAGAAGTATAATTTTTAATATAATCAATTGGTTCAGTGTCTCCAAGAAACAGGTTATGAGGGGAGAAGAGTACCAGAAACTGGGAAATGGACTAGAGTATATTTCTTCCGAAGTTCTTGCCGTGGAACCTGAGGAAGGGGTTCAAGCATCCAGCTCAAGAAGGTGAGACTGCAGAGCTAAGGGACTGCGGGAAAATTCTGCACAGGACTGAAAAAAGAGAAAAGTAAAACAGCAGGAGCCTAAGAAAACTCCCTGCAGAAACACAGAAAGCAAGCACTATCCTGTAGGCTCAGAGGAAATGAAAAGATGACACTCAAGAAATTAAAAAAAAATTGATGTAGTCCTTAACAGGTGAACTAAGAGGGAAACATTCATAAAATATTTCAGAAAATAAACCACTTACATGTTCCTTTTGGGAAATAGTCATTAAACCTGTATCCCAAATAACTGATAAGGGAAGAAATCAAAACTTCAGCAAGCTTTGAATCTAGTTAGAAAGTATAAAACATTTAAAATATTAGAAGCTTTGCCCAGTGACCTGAATGATAACACAGTCTATGCGGAGGAGAGAAGTGAAAAGGAAGACACAGAAAAAGCTGGCTTTGCTTCAGTAGGAGGGAGAACTTTCAGACTGAGAGACTAGGACAATCCTGAATCCTCCTCCAGCTACCAGAAGAGCTTGCACTGTGGCTCAGATGGTAAAGAGTTTGCCCACAATGAGGGAGATCCTTGTTCGATCCCCGGGTCAGGAAGATCCCCTGGAGAAGGAAATGGCAACCCCTCAGGTATTCTTGCCTGGAAAATCCCATGGATGGAGGAGCCTGGTGGACTACAGTCCATGGGGTCGCAAAGAGTTGGACACAATTGAACAACTTCACTTTTACTTTCAGCTACCAGATGCTGCACTCACAACGACATGGGTGATAAGCACCAACTAAAGGGATTACGCCTCTTACATCTGGAAAAACAACCATTAGAAGATGATAAGTCCATTTCAACCTTTAAAAGATGTGTTCATAAAATCTCAAAATAATAGGGCCTCACCTATGAACTATTAAATGTAAAAATAAAAAATGATAGTGTTAAAAGAAAGCATTTGCTAGAACAATTCTAAAGGCTTTACCTAAATTGTCTTATTTATTTCTCACAAGAACTCAGTGTTCTTAAAAGTATTTCCATTTGATAGACTAGAATAATAAAACTGGGAAACATTAAAAAAAAATTTTTAAGTTATCCTTGGTCACAAAGCTAGCAGGAGGATTTCATTCAATACTCATGTTCTCTTTATTTCAACATTGTGTCATGGTGCCAAGAGGAAGTGGAATTAGAGAATATATTACTGGCATTGGCAAAAACATGAATATCACATTCATTCCAGTTGAGCTATTTCAAATCCTGGAAGATGATGCTGTGAAAGTGCTGCACTCAATAAGCCAGCAAATTAGGGAAACTCAGCAGTGGCCACAGGACTGGAAAAGGTCCGTTTTCATTCCAATCCCAAAGAAGGGCAATGCCAAAGAATGCTCAAACTACCACACAATGGCACTCATCTCACATGCTAGTAAAGTCATGCTCCAAATTCTCCAAGCCAGGTTTCAGCAATACATGAACTGTGAACTTCCAGATGTTCAAGCTGGTTTTAGAAAAGGCAGAGGAACCAGAGATCAAATTGCCAACATCCACTGGATCATTGAAAAAGCAAGAGAGTTCCAGAGAAACATCGATTTCTGGTTTATTGACTATGCCAAAGCCTTTGACTGTGTGGATCACAATAAACTGTGGAAAATTCTTCAGGAGATGGGAATACCAGACCCCCTGACCTGCCTCTTGAGAAACCTATATACAGATCAGGAAGCAACATTTCAAACTGGACATGGAACAACAGACTGGTTCCAAATAGGAAAAGGAGTATGCCAGGAAAATGAAGTCTGTCACTGTTTCCATTTCTTCCCCATCAATTTGCCATGAAGTGATGGGACCAGATTCCATGATCTTCATTTTTTGAATGTTGAGCTTTAAGCCAACTTTTTCACTCTTTTCTTTCACTTTCATCAAGAGGCTTTTTAGTTCTTCTTCACTTTCTGCCATAAGGGTGGTGTCATCTGCATATCTGAGGTTATTCATATTTCTCCTGGCAGCCTTGATTCCAGCTTGTGCTTCTTCTAGCCCAGCATTTCTCATGATGTACTCTGCATATAAGTTAAATAAGCAGGGTGTCAAGACACAGCCTTGACATCCTCCTTTCCCAATTTTGAGCCAGTCAGTTCTAACTGTTGCTTCTTGACCCACATACAGATTTCTCAGAAGGCAGGTAAGGTGGTCTGGTAATCCCATAACTTTAAGAATTTTCCACAGTTTGTTGTGATCTACACAGTCAAAGGCTTTGGTGTAGTCAATAAAGCAGAAGTAGATGTTTTTCTGAAACTCTTTTGTTTCTCAATGATCCAACGGATGTTGGCAATCTGATCTCTGGTTCCTCTGCCTTTTAAAAATCCAACTTGAACATCTGGAAATTTTTGGTTGACGTACTGATGAAGTCTAGTTTGGAGAATTTTGACCATTACTTTGCTAGTGTGTGAGATGAGTACAATTGTGTGGTAGTTTGAGCATTCTTTGGCATTGCCGTTCTTTTGGATTGGAATAAAAACTCACTTTTTCCAGTCCTGTGACCACTGCTGAGTTTTCCAAATTTGCTGGCATATTGAGTGCAACACTTTCATATCATCATCTTTTAGGATTTGGAATAGTTCAACTGGAATTCCATCACCTCCACTAGCTTTGTTCATAGTGATGCTTCCTAAGGCCCACTTGACTTCACATTCCAGGATGTCTGGCTCTAGGTGAGTGATCAATCACACCATCATGGCTATCTGAGTCATTAATATCTTTTCTGTATAGTTCTTTTTGTATTCTTGCTATCTTTTCTTAATATTTTCTGCTTTTCTTCGGTCCCTACCATTTCTGTCCTATGTTGTGCCCATCTTTGCATGAAAATTTTCCTTGTTATCTCTAATTTTCTTGAAAAAAAATCTCTAGTCTTTCTTATTCTATTGTTTTCCCCTGTTTCTCTGCATTGATCGCTTAGGAAGGCTTTCTTATCTCTGTTTGCTATTCTTTGGAATTCTGCATTCAAATGGGTATATCTTTCCTTTTCTCCTTTGCCTTTTGTTTTTCTTTACACAGCTATTTGTAAGGCCTCCTCAGACAACCATTTTGCCATTTTGCATTTCTTTTTCTTGGGGATGGTCTTGATCACTGCCTCCTGTACAATGTCACAAACCTCTGTCCATAGTTCTTCAGGCATTCTGTCTATCAGATCTAATCCCTTGAATCTGTTCATTACTTCCACTGTATGATCATAAAGAATTTGATTTAGGTCATACCTGAATGGTCTAGAGGTTTTCTCTACTTCCTTCAATAAGTCTGAATTTTTCAATAAGGAGTTCAGGATCTGAGCTGCAGTCAGCTCTTGTTTTCTGCTGATGGTATAGACCTTTTCCATCTTTGACTGCAAAGAATATAATCAATCTGATTTCAGTATTGACCATCTGGTGATGTCCATGTGTAGAGTCGTCTCTTGTGTTGTTGGAAGAGGATGTTTACTATGACCAGGGCATTCTCTTAGCAAAACTCTGTTAACTTTGCCCTGCTTCATTTTGTATTTCAAGGCCAAACTTGCCTGTTACTTCAGGTATCTCTTGACTTCCTACTTTCTCATTCCAGTACCCTATGATGAAAAGGACATCTTTTTTTGGTTAGTTCTAGAAGGTCTTGTAGGTCATCATAGATGCATTCAACTTCAGCTTCTTCAGCATTAGTGGTTGGGCATAGACTTGGATTACTGTGATACTGAATGGGCTTGCTGCTGCTGCTACTGCTGCTGCCAAGTTGCTTCAGTCATGTCTGACTCTGTGCAGCCCCATAGACAGCAGCCCACCAGGCTCTGCCGTCCCTGGGATTCTCCAGGCAAGAACATTGGAGTGGGTTGCCATTAGGTGTAGTCTACTACAGCTTTGGGCTCCTCTGGTGGCTCAGTCAGTAAAGAATCTGCCTACAGTGTGGGAGACCTATGTTCAGTCCCTAGGTCCAGAATATCCCCTGTAGAAGGGAATGCCAACCCACTCCAGTATTCTTGCCTGGACAATCCGATGGACAGAGGAGTTTGGTGGATTACAGTCCGTGGGGTCACAAAGAGTTGGATACGACTAAGCGACTAAACTTTTATTTCTTGAAAGTTTGTAGCTTGACTTTTTTTTTCTTCTGGTAATCAGAAAACTTCATTACTCAGTTATGCAAAATGACACAAAGTTCCTTATAGTACTTTCCCCAGTAGGAAGCAAACATATCAGCGTCTTCATTTCAAGAGATAACAGAAGTGAAAAATAAAATTGCAAAGGGACAAAAAAAAACCCACACAGTTAAGTGTAAAATTATATATATATATATATAATTATTCTTTTTCATATTCTTTTCCACTATGGTTTATTAGAGAATATTGAATATAATTGCCCATGCTATACAGTAGGACATGTTATTTATCTGTTTTATATATAATACTGTGTATCTGTTAATCCCAAATTTCTAATTTATCTCTGCCCCCTTGCCCCTCTGCTAACCATCAGTTTGTCTTCTAGGTCTGTGAGTATGTTTTTGCTTCATAGAATAAGTTCATCAAATGGTTTATTTTTATGCTCTTACTTTTATAGCTACTCTGATACTTAAAGATCCAGTCAAGTGTCAGGTGCTTACTATGGACAGATTTCAAGATTGTAGGAACACATTTGTGAAGCTCTTGTTCCATATCTTCTAAAAACAACACCAAAACAAACAACCGCCGGGGTCCAGCCCCCGCAGGATCCAGGGAAACCCGAAGGAGAAACAGCGTCGGCGATTGAGATTGATTTAGAGAGAGAGAGAGAGTTAAGAATGTTGTAGATAAGAAAATAGAGGAGAGAAGAAAAGAGGCTGATGTTCCTTGGTTTATACAGAAAGTCAATAAAATCTCAAGACAAGAGACTTGCACCGTCTATGTGAGGCCACAGGTGCCCTCCCGGCCTCCCGAGGGAGTGCCGGTTCAGGTCTTAGAAACCCAGGAAAATAAGTAGACACGGCGGACTTCTGTACTCCAGATGGGAACTAGCCTGAAAGACAGAGTAAGAAGAAGAAAATGATTGACACGAGGAGACCAAGCTGCTTTGATCAGCGAGGCCCCTAGCTTTATTTTTAAATGGGACTTATATACCTTTTTCGCACATAGAGGGAAATGAAAGATGCAAGGTCATACAGAGTCAGCCCAACATTCCAGCAGTGTTGCCCTTATCGAAACCATGATTTTTTTGCATACCTTTCTCACAAAAGATGTTGTGTACAGTATCTTCTGGCCTTGGAGGCCTGTGAACATTTTATGACCCTCTTTTGATAAAGGCTGCTCAACTAGAAAACTTATTTTCCCTAAAAGTGTTTTTCTTTATATTTCTAATCTATGTCAGCCTCAGAAAAATGCCAAACAGAGTTACGTTTTTCACAGAGCAAAGGTGCAGTGAGTTACAAAAAAGAACCAATTAGCTCAACAGTCTGATATGGTTAAATTCAAGGCTACACTTGTTTTTCTAGCATTCTCACTATGTTAACTAATGCATTCCCAGGTGCACAGTGGATAAGAGATATGGGAACTTAGCAACAAGCATTGGCCCAATAATGAAATCCTACATCAGCACTAGCACTACTCTAATAACTTTTAACTCTTTCAAAGGCTCTATGTTTTAGGCTTTCTATGCTTCTCACAGTTGGGAGGCTGTAAATAAGTGTATGCATAGCTGCAAGAGTCTGGATATATCTGCCAAGCAAGCTAGAATGTTAATAGAGGGGGTTTAATTTGAAATATTCCTCTCATGTCCAGGAGACTTATTAGCTATAGCCCTAGGTTGATTTCTCCAGAGAAAGGTGGTCAGGGTCAGTCCCCTGTTAATGTCAGAGGAGTTGGGGAAAGTCATGGAACAGTAAAACAGACAGATTCTGGTTTTGGGGTAGATACTCGAGAAAGCCTAGGGAGCCCCTTGAGTTCTGAAGCCTTGCTTAACAGTTCTCTTCCACATGACTCTGTCATGGGTGGGATCTCCCGTGGCGGCTCCTGGCAAACAACTATTTTCGAGAATTCTTGTAGATTTTAAGAATTCTTGTAGCCATAAATACACATAAACTCTTGTAACTATCTCCTTCCTGATAATAGATTTTCCCACTTGAACAGAAGAAGACTTGACATAAAGAAGGTATCTTTTTCAATTAAGGCCATCAGTTGCAGGAAACATGGGACAGTTTGTTAACTATAATCAGGGAGTTTCACGGAGTAGAACACAGAGGTCAGGACCAGAAGGCAGTGCCAAGAGAAGAAGCATTAGGATTGATCAGCAGTGAAGTGAATAAAGTGAAAATGTTAGTTGCTCAGCCATATCTGACTCTTTGCAATCCCAGGGACTGTAGCCTGCCAGGCTCCTCTGTTCATGGAATTCTCCAGGCAAGAATACCTGGAATGGGTAGTCATTCCCTTCTCCAAAAGATCTTTCTGATCCAGGGATCAAACCTGGATCTCCTGCACTGCAGGCAGATTCTTTATTGTCAGAGTCACTAGGGAAGCATTAGGACTGATCAGAAGCAGGAGGTCTAAAAGAATCTGAGGTGAGTCTGCTGAAAAGAGTAGATGACTGAGCAGTCTATATACTGGGTGGTGACTAGAGATAATGAGTCCTGGTTAATTAGATTTACCACAGGATTGCAAGGTGGTTTATTCCTGGCAGTTTGTTGATGGGTAGAGAGTAGGTGTAGGGAATACCAAGGTCTTTTCAGCATCAGCTGTGGCTTTGCTCACCAGAGGGAATCCTGGTTATGGTGGACTGAGAGACTCAAGTTTTCTTAGAAGGAGTCAACAATGATCTCTACTGACTTGACTATTAGTACACATATCTCCATTTTGTAAGAGCTTTAAAAAAAACCTATTTTGATGTGGATCATTTTTAGTCTTTATGAACTTGTTAACAGTATTGCTTCTGTTTTATGTGGGAATTTTTGTTTTTTATTTTTCTGTCCTCAAGGAAGGTGGGATTTTAGCTCCATGACCAGGGATCAAATCCCCAGCCCCTGCATTGTAAGGTGAAGGCTTAACCACTGGACCACCAGGGAAATCCCCTTATCTGTGAGTTTTCAAAAACACATCGATATCTCTCTCAATCGAAGGTGAAGTTGAAGAATATTCTGTATTCATCTTTGTACCTCTAGATCACTGTAGGAGCTCAAAAGTATTCACTGAATACACCACTGAAGGTGAAAGACAAAAAAGATGCAAAGAATTCAGAGAACCACAATTACTCACACCACAACCCACAATGCCAGAAAATAATGACATTCAAAAATAGGAACAACTTTGAAAGTCCCAATGAAGATTAAAAAACAATGGTAGAAAGCATAGGTCAAAAAGCTAAGAATAATGATATTTTAAGGCATTGGTAATTAACGATATGACATGATTTTGAAGTGAAAGTTGTTTGCTCTGGTAGACCCTTCCAGTCTGGATGGTATCAGACCTTTCCAGTCTCTGATATCAGGGCATGGAAACAGATTACAGGGCAAGCTCAGAAGTCTCACTAACAAACTGGTTCATGCTGTGGTTGTGGCAGTGTCTACAAAAAATTAATCAACAGTCAATTTAAGAAGGAAATGGAAAATTTTATTCAAGCCATTCTGAGGATGATAACCTGGCAAACGTGCTTTCAGAAAGCTCTGGGGACTGCTCTGAAAGAGATGAAGGTGGAGGTCAGCATACGTGTCATTTTGAAGAAGAGGGAACATGCAAGCTAGCATACATCTCAGTAGATGGTTGCTGCTAGGAATGAGGAATAGACATCTTATTTAATGGTTTTAGTGATTTTCTAAGTATGAGAAGATTGAAGAATCCAGGATCAGAAAAAGAAAAAGTTCTGAAAATATCTATTTGGAGGCCTGTTCTGTCAGTTTCCCCAGAATACCTCATCCTGATCTCCATCCTGAATTCCTTTCAAGGTGTACAGTAGGTCAGTGACTATAGTAGCTAATAACTTGATTATTTTAGAGCTAGATGGTGGGCAACCTCTTTATTTTATAATCCCTTTCCTTTTGCTCTTAATTTACACCAAGGTTTAGGAGGTATTTCATGGCCAATTTGTCCCACAGTATAGGAATTCTCACTCCCAGGTTAAGCATGGATTTCATTGATTGGCCATTCAACGTGCTATTACTGGACTGACCCTGTTAACAGCAGTCAAAAGCCTCCAGACCTCCTGTCCTACTAGTCTGTTACGGCTCAAGAAATGGCTCCTTCTGGTTTCTTCTTCCCATATCTAGAATTACATTATTACAGTTAATGATTTTATAGGAATATATATTTGATCAATCAATTTAAGTTGTCTAATCATCATTAGTTTTATCTGAGACTCACTCATACATTTGGAATGCAAGAAACAACAATCTTGCAGAAAAAGCTATGGTTTTTCCAGTAGTCATGTATGGATGTGAGAGTTGATCATAAAGAAAGCTGAGCACTGAAGAACTGATGCTTATGAACTGCGGTGTTGGAGAAGGCTCTTTAGAGTCTCTTGGACTGCAAGGAGATCAAACCAGTCAATCCTAAAGGAAATCAGTCCTGAATATTCATTGGAAGGACTGATGCTGAAGATGAAGCTCAATACTTTGGCCACCTAATGTGAAGAATTGACTCCTTAGAAAAGACCCTGATGCTGAGAAAGATTAAAGGCAGGAAGAGAAGGGGATAACAGGATGAGATGGTTAGATAGCATCACTGACTCAATGGATATGATTTTGAGCAAGCTCCAGGAGTTGGTGATGGACAGGGAAGCCTGTAGTCCATGGGATTGCAAAAGTTGGTCACGACTCAGCAACTCAACTGCAAATAGCAGAATACAAGTAACATAACTAGTATCATTAATAAGGTCATAAGCAACTTTTTAAGCTATAAACTTCCATTAGGTATGGCCCAGTATCTCCCCAGGTCATTTGACCAGTCTGTTCTTAAACCACTCGCTGGGTCTAAGGCAAACGATATATTGACATAAATTTCACAAAGTCGTCTGTACACACAAGGCAAGTAGTGGGTCATCCTAGCCCCTTACCTAATGAGAAAGAAATGATATCTGCTAGGCAGTTACATGACTAACTTTAGAAGAAGAAAAAAGGATCTTTATGCTTGAGCAGGTATTTCGGCCATTGGGAGATCTGGTGAAAGCAAAGTACAGATGTACAATGCACACTAGAGGGGAGGGAGCAGACCCAAATGGTCAAAGAATAGTTTTATGCTTATTTTTTTTTTGTCTTGCCTTAAAATGTGAGTTTTTATTTCAACAGCAGGTAAGTATAAATGGTAATTGGAGCAATAGAAAGAGAAATTCTTTGCTGTAGCTACTTTTCTGCCTTCTAATTTCTTTGCCTTATCTTCTTCAAGTAACAACAGTCTAGACAAACCTCCTCACTCTCCAGCAACAGTCCCCAAACTTTCAGGCACTAGGGACGGGTTTCATGAAGACAATTTTTCCACAAACCTGGATGGGGTTGGAAGGGATGCTTTCAGGATTGTTCAAGCACAGAATTTAATACTGCCTCTGATCTGACAGGAGGCAGAGCTCAGGTGGGAATGCGGTAATGTAAGTGATGGATAGCAGCTGTAAATATAGAATAAGCTTCCCTTACTCACCCACTGTTCACCTTCTGCTATGCAACACGGTTCCTAACAGTCCATGGACCGGTAGTGGTTCCAGGGGTTTGGGACCCTGCTCTACGGGACACACTTCCCTAAATGTACATTCTTACATTTACCTTGAGTGAAAGACATCTGCCACATCACTTATCCCCTCAATGGTAAGATTTCTTGTCTCTTCAATTTTTAAATCCACTAAAAAATCAGTCTCCAAGATGATTTGGAGATGAGAAGGGAAAGGGTATGTGATTCACCATAAATGACCTTAACAATGGCACCCCTAGAAAGTGAATTTGAGCAATTAACTGATACTTAATCGATTAAGTTTTCCTCAAGTGTAAAGGAAGGTTAAGAAAAATACCTCCCCTCCCCAGATAAGATAAGATATGGGAAACAGCCCAAATGAGATCATATATGGGAATCACAATGTAAATTATCAAGTTTAAATACATGAGCTACTAGTATCTTGCTGGATCCACTTTACCACTTACAAAAACACCTGTTAAACCCTCTCATCCTATCTGCTAAGGATTCCAGATACTAATCATAGACCCAGACTTTCAACCAAAGGTTTGAAGTGGAAAGCCATTCAGGAAAAAAAGAAAAACATATTAATCTTCAGTTTTAATGGAACTGCAGGGGACAATAAAAATTTTGTTCCCAATTACTTGAAGTTTGCCATCTTTGCCTCTGGCAAGCAGGCAAACATTTAAAAAGTATCTAATGAGAGCAAGTGACTGCACAGACCCTGCACACTGCTCAATTGTTCCCTGATGCGCCCTAAATGTGCTGACAACAGCTTTCCTTCATCCGTGCCCCTCCAGGCCAGGAACCTCAGCTGGCTCCAGCAATAGGAAGAGCTTTGTGCTTATTCTAATTCAGTAAAGATGGACAAAGACCACAATCTTGGAAGCAGGAAAAAGTACCTCTCAAATGGCACAAAGAACATGGCAGTGGAAATATAAAAGACCAAAAATAAGCTTTTGATCGTTTCTTTTGTACTAAAATAATATCAGCTGAACATATTTGAAGGAAAAAAAATGGATACATCTGAAGTGCTGCTTATTTATTATACTTGAAGTCTCCTGAAATTATCATTGACCTGGAGCATTTTCTCTCCTCCTTAGATTCAAGTTCACATATCCTGTTCATTCACTCATTCACTGTTTATTCATTTAAAAATTTCATTATCATTTCATTTAATTCTAGGCATTGCATCAGTTGTATTATCAACATTCATGCAACAATTACTGTGTCCCAAGCATTATAGTAAGGATTTTTCATTAATTGCCTTATTTTACCCTCCTAACAAATCTGTGAGATTGGCCATTTATTCTGCTCATCGTATAGCTGAAGAAACTAAGACCTAGGGAGGTCACATTGTTTATCCAAGCTTATCCAAAAAAGCTAGTAACTGATGCACCGGAAATTCAAACCAGGTTTATGTAGCTTCAAAGTATGAGCTCTTAAGATTTATTTTAAACTGCTTTGGGGTTGGGGATCTACATGCTGAGAATGTGTTCTTCTTTGGCAGTTTCAGAGGAGGAATACAGAGGAGGTGCTCGGGCCCTTGGGGAAGTTTGCTGAACCTTGCCTGAGAAGTGTCAGGAAAAGAGGTGAGAGAGATTTCGAGGGCAGGAAGAAAGCGATCGTGTCCAGCTTTTTGCAGCCCCATGGACTATACAGTCCATGGAATTCTCCAGGCCGTAATACTGGAGTGGATAGCTGTTCCCTTCTCCAGGTGATTTTTCCAACCCAGGGATCAAACCCAGGTCTCCAGCATTGCAGGCAGATTCTTTACCAACTGAGTCACCAGGGAAGCCCAAAAAGTGTCAGGAAAAGCGGGGAGAGAGATAGGGAGGGAGGGAGGAAGAAGCCTTAAAAATTATGACAAGGAGTTTAAATTTTGCACTGAAAATTATGGAGGAAAGCAGAAAGATGAACCATTTTTAAGATTACTGCTCCAGATTTACTCTGGTAGAACTGGAGTAGGGCATGGTGGGAAATACAAAGAGCAGATAAGAAGGCTATTGTGATAATTTAGACAGAAAATAATACTTAGGGAATGACTATGCCTAAGGGGGGTGGGGGGAAACGGTTTGAAAGACACAAAAGGAGCAAAAAGAGATTTGGTGGACTGGGTGCACAGAGTGAGAAAGAAGGAGTGATCTAGAATTTAGAATTCCAAGGTTGTTGCTTGGGGAGATTTAGTGGTGTGTTTACCTGTAAGAGGATCAGAGACTGCAAATTTGGGAGAAATGTGATGTTATCTGAGGAGTCTCTGGCTCACTGGAGATGCTCATTAGAACGGTCAGGGCCCTGAAATCCGGTTGGGAGCCACTGCCATATGCCTGTGATGATGCAGAGGATTATTCCCAGATCAGCTGAAGCAACTGATGCAGAGATATTCACTCGCATACCGATTTTAGAGGAGTGATAAGCAGCAATCCTAATGAGACAGTTGTGGCGTTAGTGGTGTGAACTGTGTGTAGGAAACTGCCAGGCATGGCATGTGTCTTAAGAAAGTAGTAGATAGATGAGTCTAGGGCAAGTGTGGGTAGTGGCCTGAGCCAACAGTGGGGCAGTGGAGCTGCCAGACTACACATATTCAAAGATGGTGTGATGTTACAGGCAATAGCATGTTATACTGGCTGGAAAAAAATCAGTGCTGAAACAAGATCTGGGGACCTTGTGTTCCACCATGGTGATAGTCACTGCTGATCAACTGGTGCAAAGGCCACGTGGAGCACTGTGTCATTTGGAGCCAAGAGAAGTGAGATGTGAGAAAAGCATTCCGGGATGGGGGACAAGATGTAAAGGTTTGCAGCCCTGGCTGAGCACATAGGCTTCTGTTTTGAAACAACATCAATCTGTCTAGAAATGGAAAAATATGGAGAATGGTGTGAAATCAGCAATGTTGGTAAATAATAAATGCAGTGCTATTGTTAAGAAAGTGAGCCCCAGAGTCAGACTGTCTGGACTTGAAACTCAGTTCCCCATTTACTGTTAATGGGACCCTAAGTTAGCAACTGAATCTCACTATGTCTCCAAGTTTTTACCTAGAAAATGAGCATAATTATAATAATATTTCAGAGAGTGCTATGAAGAATTAACAATCCATGGAAAGTGTTTAACCATGTGAAAAATCAATGTTTGTCATTTCATAAAAAAATACATAAGCACTGAAGATATACATATATAGATATATGTATATAGATATATACAGGAGGATCTTAAGTCCCAAACAGCAATTCAAAAGATGTGATAGAAAAAGGAGGCATTAAAGCATTAACAGGAAAAATGTGAAACACCCATCTTTAAAAAGGACATTTTTCCTCATAAGAGCTAATACAGAATGACTATGAATTAGAGGTTGTTCAATCAATTTTGTTTTCTTTAGACAATACATTTGCAATCTAGAGATGTTCAATAACATAACCAAGGTCACCCAATCAAGCCAGAGTCAAAAGCAGCACTGTTTCCTAATTTCCAATATGATGAATTTTTTACTACATGATGCTAAATAATAATCTTAAGAAAGACTATCAGTTGAATAAAAATCATTAGGACATTTATGCCTCGTTTTTAAAAAATTATCCAGCAACTTATCCTTAATATGTAAACTCTCTGATGCAGAGATATTGTACTTTTCAGAACTTTTCCTGATACTGAACAACTACTCTTATGCAGTAGAAAACTTAAAATCTATCAATAATAACAAGCATTTTGTTTATCTGATTGAAAGAGATTGAAAAGGTATTTGTCCCCTAGTGAAAATCACACACTGGTAAATTTCAATCTTTTTGTTGCCTGCCTCTAGAAAGTCTACATTTCCTATAAGGCACTTCTTTGAAATTATTTTAGATGATTTGGAAAGATAGAATCAAAGAAGATGGAGAACTAAAAATGAATAGGGAAAATGGTAGAGCTGTGAAAACCAGTTCTCTCATATAACTGCCACCCTTCCCTTTTCTTTTCTCACTGGGATGTTGCTATAGTTTGTGATTAAATCAGGTGAGAGTGTCTACTAAATATAGAATACGAATTTCATTTTATCAAGCTAAAAAGTCCACTCATACTTCTTATGCAAAGATTTAACTATGTCTGATCACTCCAAGCCAAGAAAGGCAATGCCAAAGAATGTTCAAATATCACACAATTGCACTCATTTCCCACGCTAGCAAGGTTATGCTTAAAATACTTCTAGCTACGCTTCAGTATGTAAACCGAGAACTCCCAGATGGACTACCTGGGTTTAGAAAAGGTAGAGGAACAGAGATCAAATTGCCATCATTGGCTGGATATTGGAGAAAGTGAGAGAATTATAGGAAAAAAAAATCTACTTCTGTTTCACTGACTATGCTAATGCCTTGACTGTGTGGATCACAACAAACTATGGAAAATTCTTAAACAGAAGGGAATATCAGATCACCTTACCAGTCTTCTGAGAAACCTGTATGCAGGTCAAGAAGCAACAGATAGAACTGGACATAGAACAACTGACTGGTTCAAACTTGGGAAAGGAATATGACAAGGCTGTATAATGTCACCTTACTTGTTTAACTTATACGCAGAGTACATCATGTGAAATGCAGTTCTGGATGAATCACAAGGTGGAATCAAGACTGCTGGGAGAAATATCAACAACCTCAAATATGCAGATGATACCACCCTAATGGCAGAAAGCAAAGAGGAAGTAAAGAATCTCTTGATGAGGGTGAAAGAAGAGAGTGAAAAAACTGGCTTGAAACTCAATATTCAAAAAACTGAGATCATCGCATCTGATCCCATCACTTCATGGCAAATAGAAGGGGAAAAAGTGGAAGCACTGACAGACTTTATTTTCTTGGGCTCCAAAATCACTGTGCATGGTACTGCAGCCATGAAATTGAAAGACCCTTGCCCCTTGAAAGGATATCTATGACAAACCTAGACAGTGTATTAAAAAGCAGAGACATCACTATGCCTGCCAATAAACGTCCATGTAGTCAAAGCTACAGTTTTTCTAGTAGTCATGTACAGATGTGAGAGCTGGACCATAAAGAAGGCTAAGCGCTGAAGAATTGATGCTTTTGAATTGTGGTGCTGGAGAAGACTCTTGAGAGTCCCTTAAGCATCAAGGAGATCCAACCAGTCAATTCTAAGAGAAATCCACCCTGAATATTCATTGGAAGGACTGATGCTGAAGCTGAAGCTCCAATACTTCGGCCACCTGATTCAAAGAGCCAACTCATTGGAAAAGACCATAACTGGGAAAGATTTAAGGCAATAGGAGAAGGAGGCCAAAGGGGATGAGATGGTTAGATAGCATTGCCAACTCAATGGACATGAATTTGAGCAAACTCCATGAGATAGTGAAGGACAAGGGAACCTGGTGTGCTATGCTCCATGGGGTGGGAAAGAGTCAGACAGGACTCAGTGACTGAGTAACAGCAAGATCAGCTGCCATGAGCTCTGGAAGCACTCTCACTTTCCCCAGGATAAAAGGCATGCTTTCTTTTTGTTTCTTTTGTTTTTTGTTTGTTTTTTTTTTTTTTAATGAATCTGAAGAATGGAAAATGCCACGTTGCAAAATGTTGTTCTAGGGCTCAGTATTTATTGATTCTTACTATGTTTTTCAGTATTTCATGTGTCCCCAGTGGGGCTTGCTCTTTTTATTTTTCACACATTAGGTTTATGTAGTTCTTTATAGGTTAAAAAAAAATTCACGAATGTGGGTACACAAGTATTGATTGGCAGTTTAAAAACATATATTATATATTCTTCCCTTGTTCAACAAAGAATTTCAGACATCCTAATGGGGAAAGAAAAATGTAACCTGGAAACCTAGGACAATCATTTCCAAGAAATTCTAGCAGTCACTGTTAAGGAAAGACCTCTTAACACTTAGTGCTTTTTATATGCTTCAAGCACGTATTAAAAGAAAATGAGAAATAATCCAATTATGAGGAAATTCAGAATAAATGGTAATGAATAAACAGAACACAGGAAAATGGTTCTTAAATACATGCTTAAATAATGAAGTATTTACATTTATGGGAAAGGGTAGATGACTTCCATAAAATTGTTATTACACAGCATTTATGTGGTACTTTCCATTTTATAAGTGTACTACTGTTATTGAATTAACAAAAAGATTCCAACACTTCATTTGAATTACTCTCACCCATAGATTATGCATAATTATAAAGTATATGAGAAACTTGCAAATGAGTGCTATTGATAAGTTTTATTTCTTTGCTAAGCAAAAAGAAAGACTGTGAATGTAAGGAACTGAATGTTGATTTTCGAGAACTGTGGAACAGGGACCAGAAGCAAAAACAGATCTTTCAATCGGATTACAAACAATGACACAAGAACCCATCTGCCTGTGTTTTAGGGTGAAGAATGCTGTGATTATTTGATGAGTAGGAGGGGAAGTTTGGTGGGATGAAAAGATGGAATAAAACCAGGGAAGCTGGCTGCCTCAAGTTCAACATGAAAATGTCAAATTAAATGTGTGTTCTCTTCCTGAAAAATACCCGCCCTCATTATGTATCCATGTGTTGATGACTGATGCAAATGAATTGTTCAAGTGCTGCACAAATGAGTTGCCTACTGATGTTAGCATAGTGAGAGCCAATCCCTAGTAATATACAGAATTCTTATTTTTAGCCTTAACATACAGACATTACATGTTTACAGGTTCAGTCTTCCTTTCCTCTTTACTATATTCCAATTTATTCACTGAACTACTAGAATTGGGGCAGTTGTGGCTCTGGATTGGAAATAATTTGAATTCTGACTGTCGCCTTTATGGGGAAAACTAGGCTACTGCTACTTCCCTAAGGCAAACACATCTGTGGTTTAAGCTAATCAGTCTCTGCATGTCACCACTGCTTCATACAAATAGGGTGAAAATAGCATGTAGGAGCTGCAATGAGGAGCTGTAATCTTAAAGACAAATCATATATTCTGAGTAAAGCTCACCTTAATGGATTAAATATTTTCATATCAATTAGTGATTTTCTGAGTGTTTTAATCAATGAACATATGTGGACATTTTGATATATTGCCTCCCAAATATAAAGTCTGATTTTAATTGAACATTTTTAATGTTTTATAAACATAATGTTTTATAAAATGACATTTAATAAAACTGAAGATGACTCTTCAAGACAAAACTGAGAAAAGCTTCAATTTTATTGCTTTAGTGGCTGAAATCACAAATTAACTTTTATCAAAAGTAACTGCTATTTTAATGAGTAAATGTAAACATTGGAATACTTGCAAAGTATAGCCCTGTAAATATAAATACCAATAAAATAGTATTTCACTGTTGTTCATGGAAATTAGCGATGTGTAATAATGCATGTCATTGCTGGTAGTGAAAACCATTGGTGAAATCATTATTGCATTTTAATGAATGAGTTAAATGCCTGGGATTGTCAGCTATGCTAAAGGAATAATTATCTGAGAAAAATTAATTCTGGCATTTGGTAATTACTAGTAGAAAAAATGTAAATTTCACTGAAAGAATGCTTTGTCTAAAATATTTTATGCTATCTCAATGCCATAGCCACAACTTGCATTGTATACAGAAAATACCTTACTACACAATCATAGACTATTCTGGATCGAGGGAATATTTTAAAAGACCTAAAAATTATCCTACCCAAATATTGATAGCACTAATAATAACTATATTTTCTATTGGAGTTAAATATTCATAACTATGACAAGATTACTTGGATAATTTTTTTTTAATTTTGTCATGTTTTATTTTAATGTGTAAACAAGAATTAGCATAAAACATAAAATTATGTCAAAGAGCAGTTTTGACCTGTACTAAAAAACTGTTGGACAATTATTTTTATTGTATATAGTTTAAATGATATGTGTGATAAAATACAAATTAAATCCTTNCTGAAACATCCATACAATGAAACATAACAGTAAATCTTTGTGACCAATAGGTTGGGAAAGGTTTCTTAGATCTGACATGAAGAACACAAAAGGAAAAAAGATACGAAAGAAGGAAAAAAGTGATGTTAAGCTTCCTTAAAAGTCAAAACTGTTGGGCTTCAAAAGACACCGTCAAAAAAGTGAAAGGATAATTCGCAGAATGGAAGAAATATCTGCAAATCATACATCTGGTCAGAGTCTAATATCCAGGACAGAACTAAAAACTAAAAAGATCAATATCCCATTTCTAATTGGCAAAGGTTCTGATTAGACATATCTCAAAAGAATATATACGTAAGTGACCAAAACTGCACAAAAAGATGTTGAACTGCATTAGCCATTAGGAAAATGCAAACCAAACCATAGTGGCATGCCGCTTCATGTGCACCAAAATGGCTATAATTAAAGAAGACGAGCGATAACAAGTACAGGCAAGGAAATAGAGAAATTGAACGCTTATTTATTGCTTTTGTGAATGGAATATAAAATGGCACAGACATAGAAAACAGGCAGTTCCTCAAATTTTTAAATATAGAATTACTACATGATCCAGCATTCCATTCCTAATTATGTACCCAAGAAAACTGAATATATATATATATATATATCCAAACAAAAATATACACACAAATGTTCAAAGCAGCACTGTCCGCAATAGCCTAAAGTGCAGGCATAATAGCCCAGAGGAGCCTGGTAGGCTACAGTCCACAGGGTTGCAAAGAGGTGGGTACAACTGAGCAGCTAACACACACAAGTGTTCTAAATTTTATGGTACAGGTTGTCGCTCACTTCTGTAAATGTATGCTAATCACTGAATTTTAAAATTTAAATTGGTGAATTCTATAGTATATGAATTATCTTAATAAACTGCTTTTAGGAAAAGCAGCAGGTATTTGGCAGATGTTTTTTCAAAAACAAAAGAAGTCAGCCTGTCACTCCAAGGAAAACAACTGACAGAGTTGCCAGTGATATATTCAAACTTTTAAGCAAAAATTAAAGTTTTTTAAAATTTTACCAGCCACCATGTGCTTCCCAGCTTCCCAGTGGTGGATTTTCTAAGGAGATTAGTGGGGATATTAATGAATGTGTTTTTTGATATTTATGGAATGTGCAGAAGATCTGTGAAACTCAGTGAGCCAAGATTTTTCAAATGGCCAATGAATGATGATACAAAGCCACGTGCTGTGCTGTGCTGTACTTGGTCGGTCATATCCAACTTTTTTGCAACCCCGTGGACTGTAGCCCTCCAGGCTCCTCTGTCCATGGGAATTCTCCAGGCAAGAATACTGGAGTGGGTAGCCATGCCCTCCTCCTGGGGAATCTTTCCAACCCAGGGATCGAACCCAGGTCTCCCACATTGCAGGCAGATTCTTTACCATCTGAGCCACCAGGGAAGCCTCACAAAGCTATATATGCATGGGTAAAAGATACATTCAAAGTGAGAAAGAAGCCAATGAATTTAAAAGTAATAGAGTGCAATGTTTTGATAGAACATTAAAAGTTTATAAAAAGACATGGCTGCAATTAATCTTTAAGAAACTACTACTTACTAAGTTTTGGTTTACTTTTAAAGATAAATTATCTGAAAATGCAATTCATGACTCCTTTTTCCATATACTGCATGAGGCTGGATTTCTTTTACACTTCAACCAAAATAGCATATTTTAATGAGTTTACCACAGACCAGATAAGAGAATCTAATTGGCATTTGTATAATAAGACATAGATTAAGAAGATTAACATTAAAAGAACCCAATTCTCATTAACATGGTTATTATTGGTAAATAGTATTCTTTTTCCCACTAAAAGAAGTTATTTATGTTAATATGTTAATTGTTGTTATT
The DNA here is from genome assembly GCA_006410935.1 of Redunca redunca. Classification (NCBI taxonomy): domain Eukaryota; kingdom Metazoa; phylum Chordata; class Mammalia; order Artiodactyla; family Bovidae; genus Redunca; species Redunca redunca. The sequence goes on from SJYQ01000543.1 coordinate 443,186, forward strand.
TAGTCACTCAGTCGTGTCTGACTCTTTGCCACCCATGGACTGCAGCACACTACCCTTCCCTGTTCTTCACTATTTCCCAGAGTTTGTTCAAACTCATGTCCATTGAGTTGGTGATGCCATCCAACCATCTCATCCTCTGTTGTCCCCTTCTCCTCCCACCTTCAATGTTTCCCAGCATCAGGATCTTTTCCAGTGAGTCAGTTGTTTGCATCATGTGGCCAAAGTATTGGAGCTTCAGCGTCAGGATCAGTCCTTCCAATGAATGTTCAGGGTTGATTCCTTTTAGGATTGACTGGTTTGATCTCCTTGCAGTCCAAGGGACTCTCAAGAGTCTTCTCCAGCACCACAGTTTGAAAGCATCTGTTCTTCGGCACTTAGTCTTCTTTACGGTCCATATGTTAATATGATAGATTAAAATTATAATTTTAATGATTAATAAATATTTAAATTTTCCTCCATTTAATTGCCAATGTAGTAACTAGTGATAGCTGTAACAAACCTAAACAAATTTCCTTGAGATACTCAGTAATGTATAATGGGGGAAGAGGCCCTGAAACTAAAGTGTTTGAGAACTGCTGCTCTAAAGCCTCCCTTCACTTTCTAGAGGGGAAATCACTCCAGGGGTTGCTCTGAGGGGCTTCATATGGAGGTAATATGTGGATACACAGGTCAGAGAGTGGCATATCCGGAGTTTGGAGTTCCCCCAAAATTTTTAAGTCTAGTTTCTATGTAAGAAATCCACATGCCTTCAGTGATAATGAAAAACAAGAAAAGAAAAAACTTTCTCTGTTGTTGCAGAGAGCTGAATGTGTGGTTTTAAAAGCCCAGCCTAGGCTATAATGATAGATGAAGAGAGTACTTATGATGAAGCAAATAGAACAAAATATTTACAAATTTCTGAATCAGGGTAAATAACATAGGGGGTTCTTTGTACTAACATTGCATTTTGTCATCCTAGAAATTATTTCCAAATAAAAGATTTAAAAAATAGGATGCATGCATGCTAAATCGCTTCAGTCATGTCCAGCTTTGTGCAACCCTCTGGACTGTAGCCCACCAGGCTCCTCTGTCCATGGGATTCTTCAGGCAAGAATACTGGAGTGGGTTTCCATGCCTTTCTCCAGGGGGGTCTTCCCAACCAAAGGATCAAACCCACCTCTCTAATATCTCCTGCATTGGCAGATGGGTTCTTAACCAATAGCACCACCTGGGAAGCCCCAAAAATAGGATACTCAGGGTTATATGGAGCCATTATCAATAGCTCTGTCAAAGATGGAACTGTTCTTCAATAATTTATAGTGTTTATCTTGGTACAAACCATATAGGGAAGGTAGTTAAATGTGCTGAGTGTCTTTTATGTGCCAGGAACTATGCAAAGTGCTTTATTTGCTTAATGTAAATTGAATTCATATTTAACCATATTCTTGAGAAGTAGGAGTTATCATTATTTTATATTTTATTTTGTAAATGAAGAAACTTAAGTAACTTGTGGGAGACTGTAAACTTTATGTGTCCCAGTTCACGTTCGAACCCAGAGAAGTTGGCTGGTACTCATAAGTCAGAAAATTAATTACCTAGTGAGTAAACAGCAAACTAGGATTAAAACCCAGCTGATTTACATCTTCTTCTAAAGCATGTCAGTCAGTGGCACTTGCTAAGAGTAGGTTAGAAGTTAGTTCCAGTGATTTTGCAGATAAAAACAATTCTATTCCTTAGAAATATTTTTGAATTAAGAATTTGGTCATTTAAACATATTGGTATTTTAGTAGAATTTTGTGTCTTTGAGGAAAATCTTTAAAATTCTCTACTGTAGAGTTTTGAAAGCATTTGATTTCAACTGTTGTGGAAAAGTTAGCCTAAATAACCCAAAGATTAGTGGCCAAAAGCAGAAAACAAAGAATTCTCTCAAATGTTGAGAAGGACAGCTTTCCTTGAAATCTGTTCTCTTCCCTTTTCACCCACATATCTTTATAATTCCTTTGAAGCCCAGGGCCAAAAAAAATAAGTCATTCAACCCTGGTGCTGCCAAGGGTGGGTCCTGGCATGGGAACACAGCAGAGGGCAGGAGGGCAGAGACCACATGCTTCCCTCCCTGTGGGGCTGCTTTTACCAGAGAATAGCTTTCAGGATGACTTGCTGTTGCTCCTGCCCTGCGGCCACGTTTTAAGTCTTCTCACTTGATACTTTGCCCCAAACTCTGCTCTTAGTGATGGAGAGAGACGTGAATGTAGATCAACAATTGTTCCCTCTTCTGTGAGAGAGAACACATTTCTTTCTATCACTCTATCACCCTGGTCTTGGAGAATGAGGTATCTGCTAATCAAGTGCTTCTTTCAATAAGAGAAGCTGGCCTTTTGTTTGTGGGTCAACGGTAACTATGACTATCTGGTTGTGGAAATTCTGAACTTACATCTTTAGCAATTATGAATTAGCTAGCATTTGCTATTGTCCCTGTTATGTACCTTGGCATGGTGCTCATCAGTTACACAGGTAGTAGTTCAAGAACATACCAAGGGGTTTCTGTCATGTCCGACTCTGTGACCCTATGGACTGTAGCCCGCCAGGCTCCTCTGTCCATGGGATTCTCTAGGCAAGAATACTGGAGTGGGTTGCCATTCCTTTTTCCAGGGGATCTTCCTGACCCAGGGATCAATCACACGTCTCCTAAAGCTCCTCCATTTCAGGCAGATTCTTTACTGCTGAACCATCAGGGAAGCCCAGTAGTTCAAATAACTGGGATTTAAATCCAATGCTACTGACTTTTGCTTAATGATTAATTCATATGTCTTCTTTGTGAAAAGAGCCAGGAAGAATATAAAATTAAATCAGACGTAGACAACAGTCTCAGGATGATTATAATGCAACCAAGTAGCAGATTTAATGTATATACATATTAATAAATCGTTAAGATATGCAGTAAAATGTACTGGGATTTCATGAGCATGAGAGATATCAATGGATATGAATGAGATAAGATCTTATAAAGGATGAGGAAATTGAGCTATTTCAACATCAGATATAATTAAATAAATGAACAAAATTCTTTTTTAAAGAAACATAAGGAAAATGTGGCTTCTGGAAAACGGAAGATAGATTTGAAAACAGCAAATATTTCACTTTGAATAAAATATTGATTACACAAAAAGCAATGTTTGAAAACAGTTTATAGAATTTCTTGAAGGCTTATGACACTTTGATAGTACATTTTAGACCTGGTGGCTCAGCAGTAAAGAATCTGCCTGCAATGCAAGAGGCAGATTTGATCCCTGGGTCAGAAATTTCCCCTGAAGAAAGAAATGGCAACCCACTTCAGTTCTTGCATGGGGAACCCCGTGGACAGAGAAGCCTGGTGGGCTACAGTCCTTGGGGTCACAGAGTTGAACGTGACTTAGCAACTGAACCACTGACACAACACCACATTTTAGGCAGAGCAGAGCTCCATAACGTTTTGAGTCGAGGAGGGGCATGGTCAGGGCCATGCTCGAGATGGAAATGTTCAGTGCAAATGCCACCGGCACATGCAATTGCCTAAGTTTAAATTTAAATTAATCAAGATTAAATAAAATGAAAAAGTCAGCTCCTCAGTTGCATTTGCCATATTTCAGATGCTCAATAATGCCCAACAGCTAGTAGCTTCTGAATACAGGACAGGAGCAATATAGGACATTTCTGTCATCACAGCATGTTCTATTGAACAGAGCTGCTTTAAAAGATTAATCCAGTAGCACTCTATAAATGGATTGGAAGGGACAGGAAACCATAAACAGGAAGCTGGTATGAACAATCAAGGTTAGAAGCCCTGAGTAGCTGTCACAGGGAATAGAATTTCATTTATAAAATGCACAATATTACCTTGTACTCTTCTGAGTTTTCTACCGATATTCATGATAAGAAATATTTTTATTGCGTACTCCAGGGACACCACTCGGAATTTAGATTTCTTATATTCCTCCAGAGAAATTTTCTTTGGCATGCATGAGAAAAGAGAGGAGGTGAAATGACTCACCGGAATATGACTATCTGGAGATCCTCACTTCCATGTGGAAACGGGGGGAATTCAAGCAGATGGACTTCCTGCGAATCAGCTCGGGTTGGGGGTTTGTGGGTAACAACCATCTGGCTCCCAATTTGGCTTGAATTTCAAGGGAAGTCCAAAATCATCCAGTTGCTCTCTGAAGTTTGTTTATACTTGGAAAAACATCATTAAGAATTTATACTTTTTTTTCTATTTTTAGTCCCTGAATTTTTCTGTAATCATTACTGTCTAGAAAAGGAGACTTTCTCATTTTACATTTAAGGAAACTGAGGCCAAAATCAAGTGATTTGGCCAAGATAACACAGCTTGGTGTTTGCAAAGCTAAGCAATAACAGGTGTTCCAGGTTCTTTCACCTGCACCATGGCATTTTCAGAGTAACTTACAACAATATGCTCTAATTTCTTTTTTCATATACTTATGAATTAGGGCAGTAGTTACAATCCTGTGATTTAACTTATGAGCCAAACACTGTCACATTTAATTATACGTTTAACAAATATATTGTTGAGCATTTGTTTGACACTGGAACACCAGGATCTAAATCTTGCCAACTGCCAAATGGGTCCAGAGGAAAACAATGGTTTAAAGACCTGCGTTCTAGGCAGACATGACTACTCTTCCTCTGTCACTTTCTTAGAGTCTCTACAGTATGTGGTGGCCCTTATTTGCTTTCCTGTCTGTCATCCTCCACTAGAGGATGTTTAGAACACAGTCCACATCATACCTGTCCCTGTTCTGTGCTCATCCCAGTTCTCAGCACACAGTAGACGAGTTGATGAATAATGCATGAATGATATATGGGTAAAGAGGTAATTTGGAAACTCTGCTTATGTCTCCCTTTATTAATCTCACTTCTGACCTTTAGAAGTACACAGACTTGCCAGGGGCACAGAGGAAAATCAGGCTAGTCTGTCTCCTAGCGCTCATCAGCAGGCAATTCAAAACTGCAAGAGTGCAGCAGGGAGAGGGTCTAACAGAACCCACTTTCTCACCCACCAAAACAGTTTAACAAAGCAGTCTTTTGGCATTCCTGGATCCCTTTAATACAGAACTTTTTTTTTTTTTTTTGCTGTGGGGGGGATCTTTTTAATTGACTCTCTTTTTCTTGGGAATAAAAGCCAGTCTGCCAAACAGCTGGCAAAGGTGGGTCTGCCAGCCTCTGTGGGATCCTGGGGACTCCTGGGATCTGCCTCCCCTGCAGAAGAGGGAGGCTGGCTGTGTTTCCCCATAGCTGTATGGCTCTGATCCTTTTCTATTAGCCAGGATTGAAAGAGATGAGTCAGGAAGCATGACTTAGTCCTACCATGCCTCTCTGTGTCCCAAAACAGTGGGTAGAGATTTCTAGTTGAATCAAATGGTTTGAAATTTAAAATATTTTCTAGGAACACCAAAATCTGAATCAAAGGAGATATACATCATGGCCGGATCCATACCAAGCATCAGGTGACAAGGCCTAATTTCATGGCAACACTTCGCTTCATGCACCAACAGGGCAAAGAGTTCCCTCACATTGCAGAGTCTCTCATGACCCAAAGAACAGTGATCCAGGTACGCAGAGACCATGTTATCCTCTGTTTTAGGCACTGTCATCACATCACCTCCCCCCAGCTCCCTCCCTCCCTCCCTCGAACATAATAAGATTTCTGGTGACAACTCAGTAATTAGATGCATAAACTGTCAGACACTAGAACTCCCCAAGCTCTTTTTGAACTTTGTGTCTTGTTATTATTGTTGCTTATGTTACAATAAGCAATTTGGGATGCAGTCTTTATGTTTTTTACAAGACAGCCCTTTTGTGGCAATCAGTGTTGTATAAAGCTTGTCCTAAAAATGATCTTTCTCATCATATTCCCATCAGATGACATTAAACAGTTCATATCACAGAGAACGTACTCTTTATGAATGAGAGCATTTCTCAAATACCTCATTAAAAACATATCTACCCATCCCAAAGCAATCAAAGTTTGCACCACTGCCTTAAAACTACCATTTTGTTCCAGTGAGAGTATATTCTTTATTTGTATTCCTGCATTCTAGGCAGTTCTGAATCCCACGTGACCAACATCCATGTTAACACACTCCAGTGCAGACTGTGACATGCGCCATCACCAAAGGCAGGAAGGAAGCTCTTGTTAAAAGTGGCATGAATTGACTAGTTTAAGCTTCATGCCTGTAACACAATTCATTGTTTAATGCATAAATATGTAGAAAGTTCATAATTTTTAAAATCTTTATGTTTTCTGCAAAGAGCAATGCTACACAATGGTGAAAGTATATTCCGAGAGGAAAGGAATTCCTAAACATATGTAAATATGGGGACAGAGTCACATACCTCATAACTTATTTTATTTCAAATATGGGTTCAAAGTCATACTTTGTTTTGGCCACATTGAGATGAATTTTATGCACAAAAACTCAGATTGACTTTCAGTGAATTTTGTGGACAGTCAGTTTTGCTATTATATATGGATATAGCCATAGATCCCTGAGAATCACTCCGCTGGGCAAAAATCTCACAATTAAAAAAAAAAACAAAAACAGGGCTTATGGGGCAATGGGTTAGGGGCACAATGCTAACAAACTTCACCAGTGACACACATGCAAAAAATAGGAGTCTGGTAAAAGTGGTAACAGTTTTATGTATGTTCAGTGGATCAGAAATTCACAAGGAGAATAATAACTACTACGACGCTTCACGTTGAAAGTGATCTAAAGCTGCCTGTGAGCACTGGAGGGGACCAACTTGTAAACATTGTAAAGTGGTATAAGAAAAGTGAAAGTGAAAGTTCAAGTCTCTCAACTGTGTCCAACTCTTTGTGCCCCATGGACTTAAGTCCATGGAATTCTCCAGGCCAGAATACTGGAGTGGGTTGCCTGTTCCTTCGCCAGGGCATTTTCCCAACCCAGGGATTGAAGCCAGGTCTCCTGCATTGCAGGCGGATTCTTTAGCAGCTGAGCCACAAGGGAAGCACAAGAATACTGGAGTGAGTAGCCTATCCCTTCTCCAGCGGATCTTCCTGACCCAGGAATCAAACCGGGGTCTCCTCCATTGCAGGTGGATTCTTGACCAACTGAGCTATTAGGGAATGTTTCCTGAAATTGGAAAACTGTAGCACTAGATGTGGATGGGCAGGTCTCAGAGTTCAGAGAGAACAGAGAAGACAGCTAGGTAGTTGATGTGTGCTTTCTTATTTTATTGCATTGAATAAAACCCCAGTACAATGCTAAATGGGCTTCCCAGGAGGCGCTAGTGGTGAAGAATTTGCCTCCCAATGCAGGAGATTGCAAGAGACAGGGGGTAGATTCGCTGGAGCTGGAAATGGTAACTCACTCCAATATTCTTGCCTGGAAAATTCAATGGACAGAGGAGCCTGGTGGGCAACAGTCAATGAGGTCACAAAGAGTTGGACATGACAGCATGGGTGGTCACACACCCGCACACAGACAGTGCTAAATAAAAATAGGTTTACTTTTTCACTCGGATCTTAAGAGGAAATTTTTCAAGATTTTACCATTGAGTAAAACATTTGCTATAGGTGTTTTGTTAATATTCTCTATCAGACTAAGGAAGTTCCCTTCTAAAACTCATTAACTAAAAGTTTTACTAGAAACAGATATTGAATCAAAAGCCAACTATACATCTGTTGAGATAGTCATATATTTTACTTCTTTTCTCTTTTGATAATGTGAATTACATTCATTTTGAAATGTGAAGTCAGCCTTTCATAGGTGTAGTAAACTCCACTCTGTTGTATTGTACTTTCCCTTTTGAACATCATGTGATTTAATTTTAACGTTTTGTTAATGAATTTTACATGTGTTTATGTAAAGGAGATTGTTCTCTAATTTTCCTTCTTCATAACGTCTTTGTCAGGATTTTGGATTATGCTGATATCACTTAAAAAACAGTTTCCTTCAGTGTTATAATCTGGGAGAGACTGCATAAACTGGGTGACTGGGCACTAATTTCTTCTTTAAATATTGGAAACATTTCAAGTATTTTATGGGAAGGTTTTGGCAATGGATTTCAAATTTCTAGTAATGATAATTTATGTTTTTTTTTTTTATTTTTGTAAAGGAAACCCATGGTAGCTCAGCTGGTAAAAATCCGCCTGTAATGCAGGAGACACGGGTTCTATTCCTGGGTCAGGCAGATTGGCTAGAGAAGGGATAGGCTACCCACTTCAGTATTCTTGGGCTTCCCTGTTGGCTCAGCTGGTAAAGAATCCCTGGGTTGGGAAGATCCCCTGGAGAAGGGGAAAGGATACCCACTCCAGTATTCTGGCCTGGAAAATGCCATGGACTATAGAGTCCATGGGGGTCACAAAGAGTTGGACATGACTGAGTGACTTTCACTTATTTTTGTTAAACATTCTCCTAGAGCTTTGGTAATTTTATTAATAGTTTTAAAAAATATATTGGCTTAGTTGATTTTCTCATTCTATTCCATGTTTCTGTTCTTTATTTTTCTTTTCTTTTGCAGAGGACTGATATGTTGTTATTTTTCCAGCTTCTTGTGGTTGAGTTTTATACTAATTTTTAATCTTTTAAATATGTATGTTTACAAATACACATATCCTTATAAATACTGATTTTACTATGCTTTAATTGCAAACTGACTGAGCGACTTCACTTTCACTTTTCACTTTCACGCGTTGGAGAAGGAAATGGCAATCCAGTGTGTTCCCAGGGACGGGGGAGCCTTGTGGGCTGCCGTTTCTGGGGTCACACAGAGTCGGACATGACTGAAGCGACTTAGCAGCAGCAGCAGCAGCATACTTAAATATGTTGAATCTTCCTTATGATTCAGTTCAAACTGTCATTGACTTCTTAATTATTAATATATGAGATGCTTTATTTAATTTCCAGAAAGTGAGGCTTTTCTTGTTATCGTATTATTGACTTCTACATTAATTGTATTGTGATCTAAGCTATTCCAATCTTTAAAATTTCTGGAGCTTTTTATGGCCGATTAGGTGGTTGATTTGGTAAGTATTTCATGTGAACTTAAATTCTGTCATTGATGATTGCAAAAGTTTGTGGTTCCTCAAGATTCTAATTTGTTACTCTAGACACACACAATACAAATGGCTTTCCTACTTCTCTGCAGTAGAGGCTCTGCACAGGGGCCCACCCTCACCCTCAGCTCAAAACAGAACTGGCAATTCCTCCGAAAGAAAAAAATATCCAGTAATCTAAAGCTCCAATACTTTGGCCACCTGATGCGAAGAGCTGACTCACTGGAAAAGACTCTGATGCTGGGAAAGATTGAAGCCAAGAGGAGAAAGTGGAGGTGGCAGAAGATGAGATGGCTGGATGGCTTCATCGGCTCAGTGGACATGAGTTTTGGCAAACTCCAGGAGATGGTGAAGGATAGGGAAGCTTGGCATGCTGCAGTTCGTGGGGTCGCAAAGAGTCAGACATGACAGCGACTGAACAATAAAAGCTCATTTGAATATAGTTTCCCTCTCTATAATTTTATTTCACCTAGTCCTTGTTGATTCCCTATGTTTCCGAAAGCTTTCAACACTACAGTTTTTGCAACTTATCCGTCTTCTTCTCATTGCTACAGTGGGAGTATTGGCTTACTAATGCTAAGTCACTTCAGGTCAGTTCAGTCACTCAGTCGTGTCCGACTCTTTGTGACCCCATGAATCGCAGCACGCCAGGCCTCCCTGTCCATCACCAACTCCCGGAGTTCACTCAGACTAACTTCCATCGAGTCAGTGATGCCATCCAGCCATCTCATCCTCTGTTGTCCCCTTCTCCTCCTGCCCCCAGTCCCTCCCAGCATCAGAGTCTTTTCCAATGAGTCAACTCTTCGCATGAGGTGGCCAAAGTACCAGAGCTTCAGCTTTAGCATCATTCCTTCCAAAGAAATCCCAGGGCTGATCTTCAGAATGGACTGGTTGGATCAACTCTGTGTGACCCCATGGACAGCAGCCCACCAGGCTCCTCTGTCTACAGGATTCTCCAGGCAAGAATACTGGAGTGGGGTGCCATTTCCTTCTCCATACTTACTATAGGGTTGGCTCCAAAGTTCATTTGGGGTTTTGTAACATTTCATGGAAAACCCCAACAAAAAATATTCCACCTAGAACAGAAAATCAAGACTCAAAATACTTATTAAAAAAGTAAACGCTTTTTTTAAAGAATCAATCTGAGAAATGTTTGTAATTCAAAGAATAGAGCTGTTGGAACATTAATTTAGTTTGACAAACATTTATTGATTTTCTGCTGGTCACAAACACCATATCATGTGCTGTGGAATTAACAATGAGTTAGATAGCCCTGGTGCAAGTTATAGTTTACAGAGAAATCAGATACAGAAACAGATCCATTGCAATGCAATGTAGCACTTGTTACAATAGGGAGACAAGACTATCTTCTAAAACTCAGAGGAAGCAAAGACTCCTTGCCCACAGGACTCAATTGAGAGTTCACAAATAAAGTTACACTTAATACTGAAGCCTGAGCAGAATTTGTCAGGTACAAAAGGAGGAATGATATTCTGGGCAAAGGGACAGTATTTGTAGACACTTAGTCTCCTGAAAAGATATAGAATATTTATTGAAGAATGAGGCATAAATATACCAGAATAGAGTCACATGAGTGGGTCTATGGTGTTGAGAGGCATGTGTGTGAAAATAAGGTCAGTGAAGTCATTTCAGGGCACATGAGGAGGTGTATTGAGTGCCAAACCAGAGTCTTTAATATATTTCCTGAAGGCCTTTCAGAGCTAATAGAAACATTCAAATAAAAGAAAACAAATAATTAGATAAGTTGTTCAAGAAATAGATTCTGACAGTGAAGAGAGCAGAATCAAAAGCAAAAGAAGCAGGTTTACAGAGAAAACAATATGAAAGTTTTCTAGAATGCTATTTATAGACTAGTTATGGATACACTAAGTCATGAAAATGACTAATAAAGTCACTCTAAAATTTATGAATAGAGACTACAATAGTCAAAACACAAGACTTACCTTGTTCTCTTTTCATTAATGTGATTTGATGCCACTAAATGAATAGGTTTCCCTCCAAAGGGAGTTTGTTTTTACACTGTGACTCTGATTTTCTTGCAGGTTCTGAGAGAAATCTGAAATGCATCCTTCTAGACCTTTGTTTTATATGCAGTGTTTTTTAGTATCTTTTTGCCTTATTTAGACAAAATTCTTTTGCTTAACCTTTAGATATAAGAGATAGTGAGAGAGCAAGAGAGAGAGAAAGACAGAGAAAGCTTAGTATGGAGACAGAAACAATGAAAGGATCATGATGTAACGCAGTGAAGCCTCATTTCTGGTAACTAGCTCTGTCACTTACCCTATCCTTTCATCTTATACATTAGAAATGTCTTGCCAGCAAGAATACCTAGTAGATATTTCTCCAAAGAGAACATACAGATGGCCAACAGGAACATGAAAAAATTCTCAGCATTTTCAATCATTAGAGAAATGCAAATCAAAACTACAATGAAGTATCAACTTACACCTGTCAGAACTGTCACCATCAAAAAGTACAAATAATTAATGTCGGAGAGGGTGCAAACAAAAGGGAATCTTTCTATACTGTTGGTGGGAATGTATATTGATGCAGCCACAATGGACAACAGTATGGGGGTTCCCTTAAAAACTAAAAATAGAATTACCATATGATCTAGGAATCCTACTCCTAGGCATATACCCAGAAAAGATGAAAACTCTAATTCAAAAGGATACATGCTCTCCAACATTTATAGCAAGCCTATTTACAATATTCAATGCAAATGCCCATCAATATATGTATATATTTGTTGTTTTTGTTGTTCAGTCACTGAGTTGTGTCCGATTCTTTTGTGATTCCATGGACTGTGATTCCACCTGACTCCTCTGTCCATAGGATTTCCCAGGCAAGAATACTGGTGCATGCTAAGTCTCTTCAACTGTGTCCAACTCTTTGTGACCCTACAGACTGTAGCCCACCAGGCTCCTCTGTCCATGGGATTCTTCAGGCAAGAATACTGAAGTGGGTTGCCATTTCCTTCTCCAGGGGATCTTCCCAACCGAGGGACCAAAACCACACGTCTTCTGCATTGATAGGCAGATCATTACCACTGAGACACCTGAAAGCCGATAGAATATTATTCAGCCATAACAAAGAATGAAATGTTACCATTTGCAGCAACACTGATGGTCCTAGAGAATATCATACTAAGTGAAGTAAGAAAGAGAAAAATAAATATTAAATCGCTTATATGTGGAATCCAAAAAATAATACAAGTGAACCTCTATATGAAACAGAAACAGACTCACAGATGCAGAAAACAAACTTAGGCTTACCAGAAGGGAAAGAGAATGGGGACAGAGATAAATTAGGAGTATGAGATTTATGCATACAAACTACTATACATAATATCAATAAGCAATAAGGAGTTGCTGTATAACACAGGGAACAATATTCAATATCTTGTAATAACCTATCATGGAAAATAATCTTTATATATATATATANTTTTAGTTCCTCTTCAGTCTCTGCCATAAGGGTGGTGTCATCTGCATATCTGAGGTTGTTGATGTTTCTCCTGGCAATCTTGATTCCAGTTTGTGCTTCTTCCAGCCCAGCATTTCTCATGATGTACTCTGCATATAAGTTAAATAAGCAGGGTGACAATATACAGCCTTGACATACTCCTTTTCCTATTTGGAACTAGTCTGTTGTTCCATGTCCAGTGCTAATGTTGCTTCCTGACCTGCATATGTATACCTAAAACTGACACAATACTGTAAATCACCTGTATTTTAATTTTAAAAATATCTTGCCAGCAAAGCTTCTGTAAGAAATGGACAGAATTGGAATTGGAATAACATCTACCCCCTAACTTTGAAGTTCTATTCAATGCAAAACCTTAGTACACAAAAGGAATAAGTAGAGATCTTTGACCAAAGTTTAGATTCCTTGTCATTTCATTTATAGTTTTTCATGTGGAACAATGTTAAAGGTAAGTAATTGCCTAAAAAGAGGTACCTTTTGTCACTGAAAGAGTTTGGATGAATTGAGGATATGAATATATGATATATGAATGGAGACTCTTCAGAGCTCCCAGTTACATCTGACACATTCTCCTATTTTTTGCTACAAACCTGTTATCACATCCCACACTGTGCTTTGACTGCCTCTTCCCTATGAAGTAAACACTTGAATAGTACCTAGCTTAGAATAATTATAAATAATAATTCAAGTTATTATGGTAACATAATTTGCAACCCCCTTGAACATTCACTATCTACCCTGGAGGCTGTCCCCACTTTACTGAAGAGAAAATTAAAGTCTTAAAATGTTTGGCAAAACCAATACAGTATTGTAAAGTAAACTAAAGTTACAATAAAAATTTAAAAAATAAATAAAAAAATAAAATAAAATGTTAAATCACTCAAACAATGCCACATAAGACACAAACAGGGTTGGAGGAAAGAACTTCTGTTTCTAAATCTGTTCTTGTCACATACTTCTTCTCCTGTCATCTCTCTTAGCCATATCCCTAGCATTCAACCAACCGGAAGACCAAACACCAAAATGTTTCCTAATTTGTATAGATTGAATGCTTCTTGTATGATTTCGGTCCTCTCACAAAGAGAAGGAATCTTATGCTGACTGTGGAAATTTATATTCGGCAGGTGTTGAATGTTGTAAATAGCATTACTATTTCACATCTTCTAATCTCTGAATCAAACTCACATAAACGCATGTCATTTCTTTTGTACTTGAGCCCTGAGGTGATTTTTATTATGAAAAGTGCAATTTTGAAAATCTAATATAAACTGCCATCTATCTGAAGGGTAGCGTTTTGCTGACATGGGTAATATCTGGAATTGTGATACCAGGTTATGAAGGCCATATGACAGCAAGCACTTGCTAATACAATAAAAACATTTCCAAGTTCTTCTTTCCAAAAGCGTAAGTATTTTTCTGTTTTATGACCCTGAAGTTTACTTGTTTGCCCTCATTTCATAATGAACCATATTCTCCTGGCCTATCCTGATGTAGGTTTGGCTATATATTCTAAGCCAATTTCTAATTATTGTTCTCTCAGACAGAAACATATGTAATCCATATGTTTAAATGTTTCCAAGACTTCTCATTTGCTGTGATCATCTTGTTCTCTAATATATAAGAAAAGTGGACTTGAATCCTGACCACACATATGATAGAAAACCAGCAGTATACACAATATAACCAAAGTCATGATTATCCATATTTGTGGCTTTTGTTTAGTTGCTAAGTCATGTCCAACCCTTCTGTGACCTTGTGGGCTTAGCCTGCCAGGCTTCTTTGTCTGTGGAATTTTCCAGGCAAGAATACCGGAGAAGGTTGCCATTTCCTCCTCCAGGGTATTCTCTGGACCCAAGGATTGAACCCACATCTCCTGCATTGGCAAGCGATTCTTTACCACTGAGACATCAGGGAAGCCCACTTATCTATATTATCAATTATCAGTTCTCAGTCTCTATGAGTAATCCACATGCAACAAGCTTTTCTGAGATTCTGGGATACTGTAGGGGTTTATACTCCAAAAACATTATAGCAAAGAATTTTGTTACATTATTTCAGGCATACAATATATTGATTTGATATCTGTATATATTACAAGATGACCTCTACAGTAAGTCTAGTTAATATCCATCACTATTTTTGTTGATTTCAGTCCCTAATTCATGTCCAGCTTTTTGTGACCTCATGGACTGCAACAAGCCAGACTTCGCTAACCTTCACTATCTCCTGGAGTTTACTCAAACTCATGTCCATTGAGTCAATGATGCCATCCAACCATCTCATTCTCTGTCATCGCATTCTCCTGTTGCCTTCAATCTTTCCCAGCATCAGAGTCTTTTCCAATGAGTCATCTTTTTGCATCGGGTGATTAAAGTACTGGAGCTTCAGCTTCAGCATCAGTTCTTCCAAAGAATATTCAGAGTTAATTTCCTTTAGGATTGACTGGTTTGATCCCCTTGTTGTCCAAGGGACTCTCAAGACATAAGCACAACTTTTTAAGACTGATTTATTTGTAGTCCCTCATGGTGAAGCAGAATCAAAAATCAATCAACTTGAACATAAAATGAAACATACCTGAGTGAGCATACCTGAGGGACAAAAACAATCAGCCAGTGTGCAGAAAATTTTATGACCATTTCATTATGAGAATTTTTAAGAACTAAAGAGTGGTTAGAACATTGATCTCCATCCAAATAAATTAATAGTTGGTAACTTTTACTGAAACACAAATATACACATACTGAAACAGCTAGATTTTCCCTTATCATNAACAAAAAACAAAAAACACTGAAGCTGCAATAATGTCATCTGGCTATTTAAGAAGTTTCTTAATAATGTTTATTCAGTCACAGTCACCTACTGAGTCCCACTATATGACTAATCATAGTTACCTCCAAGCTGAGAAGCAAGTGTTAATTTCTGGCCTCAAAACAGAAGGAAATAAATGAACCTACTTTTGGCAAGTAAGAGAATTTAGTCTGTTTAGAGCCACAGAAAACTGAATTAATTCACAGACTTTTGTTACTCAGGTAGATGATTATCTCACAGATATGAAATCTGTCCTATAGACATATGGGATACCCATTCTTAATTTTAATTATATGTTAGGGTTGCCAGATTTAAATTTGAACTTCATGAACAACACTTATTTTGGTAGTACAGTTAGTATTAGTGTATTCCATACAGTGGAAGTCAAGACTATGTATTCTTAGTAAGTATCCTGGATGATTCTTTGGAACTTCAGCATCTGAGAACAAACATACTTTATATTAGATCTTGTGCTCAGCTCTGAGTATGCAGAAATAATCTAAGTCTCTTCCCTGGAGCTTCTCATTGACAAGCACTGGGTGTAGGGAAATACAAAAATAATTACCTGATATTCTTTCCTCCTTTTATTGCCTTGTAAAATACCACTAATTTTCAATTTCATCAGTTTTATGATCTGAGTTTTTCAGGATGGTATTGTTAGCCTACGACCTTGCTCAAATTTTACAATACAATCGATGCTTTTTAAATACTCAAGAGTTTCGGAGTGCCAAGCAGTTAGCAATGAAGCTTCTATTTCTTTGTTGTTTTCAAAACATCCTAGTTGCTCTGTCCTACTTTCTCTAAGTTGGTTATTATTAAAGATGAAAATGTCCCCAAGAAAGGAACATGCTCAAAGTGTTCTTAACAAGAGATTTTGAAATATCTGACCTGTCAGAAACAAGGATCTCAAAGGGTGACAGTTAAGTTCACCCAATTCCCACACCACTGCTGTGCCTCAGAATTCAGTACTACTGCCTTTAGACTGTAAGCAATCAACACTATATGTAAGACATAAGAAAATTCTTTCTGCCGATTTGGAAGTCATTCTCTGCTTTAAAAATATTCATGTCCTTGTTAGGAATGTTAGCATCAAAGACAGGATTTGTAACTACTATTAATTCCCCAGATTTTCAATCCCCTTTACCCTGATGTACTTTTCCATAGCACCTATTAGCTTGTAACATACCATAAAATTTACTTGTCAATTATTTTTCTTGCGTATTATCTATCTATTGCCATTAGATTATAACTTCCACAAAATGTAGAGGGTTTTTGTTTTTGTTTTTGTTTTTTTGGCTTTTTTTTAGTTTTTTGCACTGATTACCTTTCAGTGGTGGAGAACTAAGTAGTATATAGCAGGGACTCATTCAGTTTGTTAAATGAATGAAGCTAACTAAGAGTAACTAATACTCCATCACTCTTAGTCCTACTTTATCTCCAAAGTATGAAACCATTCAAGCCAAAACTTGCTGTGCTGGTTTTTGTGCAGTATGGTAAAAAGCACTTCGGGGGAAAAAAAAGTAGTGCTTGCCTTTTGTATGGAAAAGAGGGCAGACAGAATGGAAAGCAGAATTACAGAAAACTAACCAAACTGATCCTCTGGATCACAACTTGTCTAACGCAATGAAACTATGAACCATGCCATGTAGGGCCACCCAAGATGGATGGGTCATGGTGGAGAGTTCTGATAAAATGTGGTCCTCTGGAGAAGGGAATGACAAACCACTTCAGTATTCTTGCCTGGAGAACCTCATGAACAGTATGAAAAGACAAAAAGATAGAACACTGTCGGTAGGTGCCCAATATGCTACTGGAGAAGAGTGGAGAAATAACTCCAAAAAGAATGAAGAGACAGAGCCAAAGCAAAAACAACACCCAGTTGTGGATGTGACTGGTGATGAAAGTAAAGTCCAATGCTGTAAAGAACAATATTGCACAGGAACCTGGAATGTTAGGTCCATGAATCAAGGGAAACTGGGAGCGGTCAAACAGGAGATGGCAAGAGTGAACATTTTAGGTACCACTGAACTAAAATGGACCAGACTTGGCAAATTTCATTCAGATGACCATTAAATCTACTATAGTGGGCAAGAATTCCTAAGAAGAAATAGGGTAGCCCCCATAGTCAACAAAAGAGTCTGAAATTCAGTTCTTGGGTGCAATCTCAAAAACAACAGAATGACCTCTGTTTGCTTTCAAGGAAAACCATTCAGTATCATAGTAACCCAGGTCTATGCCCCAACCACTAATGCCAAAGGAGCTGAAACTGAATGGTTTTATGAAGACCTACAAGACCTTCTAGAACTAACACCATAGTAAAAAAAAAATTTTTTTTTCATCATAGGGTACTGGAATGCAAAAGTAGGAAGTCAAGTGATACATGGAGTAATAGGTAAATTTGGCCTTGGAGTACAGAATGAAGCAGGGCAAAAGATAACAGAGTTTTGCCAAGAGGATGCATGGGTTACAACAAATACCCTCTTCCAACAACACAAAAGATAACTCTGTACATGGACATTACTAGAGGGTCAATACTGAAAACAGAGTGATTATATTCTTTGCAGCTGAAGATGGAGAAGCTCTATACAGTCAGCAAAAAAAAGAAAAAAAAGACAGTGAGCTGACTGTGGCTAAGATCATTAATTCCTTATTGCCAAATTCAGACTTAAACTGAAGAAAGCACGGAAAACTGCTAGACCATTCAGGTATGACCTAAATCAAATCCCTTATGATTATACAGTGGAAGTGACAAATAGAAGGGATTAGATCTGATAGACAAAGTGCCTGAAGAACAATGAATGGAGGTTCGTTGCATTGTACAGATGGTGAAGGTCACTCACTCGTGTCTGACTCTTTGCAATGCCATGAAGTGTCTATGGAATTCTCCAGGTGAGAATACTGAACTGGGTAGCCTTTCACTTCTTCAGGAGATATTCTGAATCCAGGGATCGAATCCAGACCTGCCTGCACTGCAGGCAGATTCTTTACAAGTTGAGCCAAAAGGGAAGCCGTATACAGGTGGTACTTGGGTCCTAAGTCACTTCAGTCATGTCTGACACTTTGTGACCCCATGTACTGTAGCCCACCAGGCTCCTCTGTTCATGGGATTTCCCAAACAAGAATACTGGAGTGGGTTGCCATTTCCTTCTCCAGGGGATCTTCCCAACCCAGGGATCAAACCTGTGTCTCATGTCTTCTGCATTGGAAAGCAGGTTCTTTACCACTAGTACCACAAGGCAGTGATCAAAACCATTCCCAAGAAGAAGAAATGCGAAAAGGGAAAATGATTGTCTAAGGAAGTCTTACAAATAGCTGAGAAAATAAGAGAAGTGAAAGGCAAAGGAGAAAAGGAAAGATATATCCATCTGAATGCAAAGTTCCAAAGAATAGCAAGGAGACACAAAAAAGCCTTCCTCAGTGATCAATCCAAATAAACAGAGGAAAACAATAGAAAAGACAAGAAAGACTAGAGATCTCTTCAAGAAAATTAGAGAGATACCAAGGGAACATTTCATGCAAAGGCGGGCACAATAAAGGACAGAAATATTATAGACCTAACAGAAGCAGAATATTAAGAAGAGGTGGCAAGAATATACAGAATAACTGTACAAAAAAGGCCTTAACCATCCAGATAACAATGATGCTGTTATCACTCCCCTAGAGTCAGATATCCTGGAGTGCAAAGGCAAATGGACCTTAGGAAACAAACTATGAACAAAGCTAGTGGAGGTGATGGAATTCCAGTTGAGCTGTTTCAAATCCTAAAAGATGATGCTGTGAAAGTGCTGTGTTCAATATGCCAGCAAATTCGGAAAACTCAGCAGTGGCCACTGGAAAATGTCAGTTTTCATTCTAATCCCAAAGAAAGGCAATGCCAAAGAATGTTTGAACTATCACACAATTGCACTGATTTCACACTGCAAAGTAATGCTCAAAATTCTCCAAGTCGGGCTTCAACAATATGTGAACCATGAACTTCTTGATGTTCAAGCTGGATTTAGAAAAGGCAGAGGAACCAGAGATCAAATTGCCAACATCCTTTGGCTCATAGAAAAAGAAAGAATTCCACAAGAAAGTCTACTTCTGCTTCATTGAGTACACTAAAGCCTTTGTGTGCATTACAACAAACTGTAGGAAATTCTTCAAGAGATGGGAACACCAGACCATCTTGTCTGCCTCATGAGAATTTTGTATGCAGGTCAAGAAGGGACAGTTAGAACCGGACATGGAATATCAGACTGGTTCCAAATTGGGAAAGGAGAATGTCAAGGCTGAATATTGTCACCCTGCTTATTTAACACATACAGAGTACATCATGTGAAATGCTGGGCTGGATGAAGCACAAGCTGGAAACAAGACTGCAGGGAGAAATATCAATAACCTCAGATATGCAGATGACACCACCCTTATGGCAGAAGGTGAAGAAGAACTAAAGATCCTCTTGATGAAAGTGAAAGAGGAGAGTGAAAAAGTTGGCTTAAAACTCAACTTTCAAAAAGCTAAGATCATGACATCCAGTCCCATCACTTCATGGCAAATAGATGGGAAACAATGGAAACAGTGAGAGACTTTCTTTTCCTGGGTAAGAAAATCACTGCAGATGGTGACTACAACATTAAAAGATGCTTGCTCCTTGAAAGAAAAGCTATGACCAACCTAGAGAGGGTATTAAAAAGCAGAGAGATTACTTTGCTGACAAAGTTCCATCTAGTCAAAGCTATGGTTTTTCCAGTAGTAGTTTATGGATGGGAGAGTTGGACTATAAAGCTGAGTGCTGAAGAATTGTTGCTTTTCAACTGTGGTTGGGAGAAGGCTCTTGAGAGTCCCTAAGACTGCAAGATCAAACCAGTCAATCCTAGTGGAAAGCAGTCCAGAATAGTCACTGGAAAGACTGATGCTGAAACTGAAACTCCAATATTTTGGCTACCTGATATGAAGAACTGACTCAATGGAAAAGACCCTGATGCTGGGAAAGATACAAGGCAGGAGGAAAAGGGGATGACAGGATGAGATGGTTAGATGATATCACCAACTAGATGGACATGAGTTTGAGCAAGTTCTGGGAGTTGGTGATGGACAAGGAAGCCTGGTGTGCAGCAGTCCATGGGGTCACAAGGAGCTGGACATGACTGAGGGACTGAACTGAAGTGAACTTTGTATGGAAAGGAACTGCTATAAGATGTTTGTCTGGTGCTTCCAACTTAACCTTTCAAAAGTAAGTTTCTAATTTGCACAAATCTGTTCCCCCATCAGACTTCCCTCTAAATAGCAACCCAGTCCTTCTAGTTTCTAGTTTAAAACCTTGCTGTTAGGTTTGATTCCTTTCCATTAAAAAGCCAAATATTGACTTTATTTCCAGGTATGTACAGATACTAACCACCTCTCATTACCACACTGGTTATACTCACCATCATTTCCTGCCTAACTAAGATTATGGCATCTGGTCCCACCACTTCATGGGAAATAGATGGGGAAACAGTGGAAACAGTGTCAGACTTTATTTTTTGAGGCTCCAAAATCACTGCAGATGGTGACTGCAGCCATGACATTAAAAGACACTTACTCCTTGGAAGGAAAGTTATGACCAACCTAAATAGCATATTCAAAAGCAGAGACATTACTTTGCCAACAAAGGTCTGTCTAGTCAAGGCTACGGTTTTTCCAGTGGTCATGTATGGATGTGAGAGTTGAGCTATAAAGAAAGCTGAGCGCAGAAGAATTGATGCTTTTGAACTGTGGTGTTGGAGAAGACGCTTGAGAGTCCCTTGGACTGCAAGGAGGTCCAACCAGTCCATCCTAAAGGAAATCAGGCCTGGGATTTCTTTGGAAGGACTGATGCTGAAGCTGAAACTCCAGTACTTTGGCCACCTCATGTGAAGAGTTGACTCACTGGAAAAGACTCTGATGCTGGGAAGGATTTGGGGCAGGAGGAGAAGGGGACGACAGAGGATGGGATGGCTGGATGGCATCCCTGCCTCGATGGACATGAGTTTGAGTGAACTCCGGGAGCTGGTGATGGACAGGGAGGCCTGGTGTGCTGCGATTCATGGGGTCGCAAAGAGTCGGACACGACTGAGCGACTGAACTGAACTGAACTGGTCTGTCTCCCTACATCCACCTTGAGTGTCTACAGCCCGTCCTCAACATTACAGCAAATTGATTCCATTTAGAATGCAGTTGAGATCATGCCATTTTTTGGCTCAAATCCTCCAATTCTTCCCCTCACATTCAGAGTAAAAGTCAAAAGTCTTACAATGACCTCCAAGACCTTGCATGGTTGAGTCTGCCATGATCTCTCTGACTTGATGTGCTACTCACACCAGCTGACTTCTCTAGCTACAGCTGCCTCCTTGCTATTCTGGGAAGACTCAGGACACTTTCCTGCCTCAGGACCTTTACGCTTCCTGTCCCCTCAGCCTGGCATGCTCTCCTCTCAGATTCTCGTGTGGCTCACCCTCACTCTCTTGTAGCCTTTGTTCAAATGTCTCTATCTCCGTGATCCCTTCCCTGGCTCAACTATTTGAAATTACAAACCCCAATGCCTGGTACCACTTCTCTCATTCCCCTGCTTATTTTTCCATAAAATGTATCAATTCTTAACATATTATTTAATTTACTTTTTTTATTATTTCATAAATTTGTTTTCTGTCCATATGAGTAAACACTCCATGTGAACTAGTGTTTCACTTTCTTTCATGTATATATATATATACAAAATTTTTATTTTACATTGGAGTATAGTTGAT
>SJYQ01000543.1:465834-519520 GCA_006410935.1 Redunca redunca
AATATGAGATATTTGATATTTAATTAGAGATATATTAATTAGTTTTAAGGTGCTTTTGTATAATTGTATGATTGAAAAAGTAGTTTAATTATAAAACTCTGCTTCTTTGTAAGCACATCAGTTCAGTTCAGTTCAATTCAGTTTAGTCGCTCAGTCGTGTCCGACTCTTTGTGACCCCATGAATCGCAGCACGCCAGGCCTCCCTGTCCATCACCAACTTCCAGAGTTCACTCAGACTCGCGTCCATCGAGTCAGTGATGCCATCCAGCCATCTCATCCTCTGTTGTCCCCTTCTCCTCCTGCCTCCAATCCCTCCCAGCATCAGAGTCTTTTCCAATGAGTCAACTCTTCACATGAGGTGGCCAAAGTACTGGAGTTTCAGCTTCAGCATCATTACCTCAAAGAAATCCCAGGGCTGATCTCCTTCAGAATGGACTGGTTGGACCTCTTTGCAGTCCAAGGGACTCTCAAGAGTCTTCTCCAACACCACAGTTCAAAAGCATCAATTCTTCGGCGCTCAGCCTTCTTCACAGTCCAACTCTCACATCCATACATGACCACAGGAAAAACCGTAGCCTTGACTAGACAGACCTTTGTTGGCAAAGTAATGTCTCTGCTTTTGAATATGCTATCTAGGTTGGTCATAACTTTTCTTCCAAGTAGTAATCATCTTTTAATGTCATGGCTGAAGTCACCATCTGCAGTGATTTTGGAGCCCAGAAAAATGAAGTCTGATACTGTTTCCACTGTCTCCCCATCTCTATGAAGTGATGGGACGAGATGCCATGATCTTCGTTTTCTGAGTGTTGAGCTTTAGGCCAACTTTTTCACTCTCCACTTTCACTTTCATCAAGAGGCTTTTTAGTTCCTCTTCACTTTCTGCCATAAGGGTGGTGTCATCTGCATATCTGAGGTTGTTGATGTTTCTCCTGGCAATCTTGATTCCAGTTTGTGCTTCTTCCAGCCCAGCGTTTCTCATGATATAACTCTGCATATAAGTTAAATAAGCAGGGTGACAATATACAGCCTTGACGTACTCCTTTTCCTGTTTGGAACCAGTCTGTTGTTTCATGTTCAGCTCTAACTGTTGCTTCCTGACCTGCATATAGGTTTCTCAAGAGGCAGGTCAGGTACTCTGGTATTCCCATCTCTTGAAGAGTTTTCCACAGTTTATTGTGATCCACACAGTCAAAGGGTTTGGCATAGTCAATAAAGCAGAAATAGATGTTTTTCTGGAACTCTCTTGCTTTTTCTATGATCCAGTGGATGTTGGCAATTTGATCTCTGGTGCCTCTGCCTTTTCTAAAACCAGCTTGAACACCTGGGAGTTCACAGTTCACGTAATGCTGAAGCCTGGCTTGGAGAATTTTGAGCATTACTTTGCTAGCGTGTGTAATGAGTGCAATTGTGTGATAGTTTGAACATTCTTTGGAATTGCCTTTCTTTGGGATTGGAATAAAAACTGACCTTTTCCAGTCGTGTGGCCACTGCTGAGTTTTCCAAATTTGCTGGCATACTGTTTTTAAAACAAGTTAGTTGTTCAAAAAATAAGACCAAAACTGATAAACAACTGACTCTCTTTTTTTCTCTCATTTTAGGTAGAAAAATTTGTTTCAGAGCCATTATGTGTCTTTGTATCCTATAAGGAAAATGAGCAACAATAAAGGAAAATACTCTGAACTCTTCTCTGGCAGACTAGTTCACTAAGATCATCATTAGATTACTAAAACCGGGCTATTTTCCTCTAATCTCTGTATTTTGCCTACTTAAATTTCTGCTTCGCTTTTTTTGGAACAGCTTGAAAATCCAATATAATATGAAGCAACTAAGTTATTGAAGTTATTGACATCATCTTGTTGACAAAGGTCATATAGTCAAGGCTATGGTTTTTCCCAGTAGTCATGTTACAGTTGTGACAGATGGACCATAAAGAAGGCTGAAAGCCACTGAAGAATTTATGCTTTCAAACTATGGAGCTGGAGAAGACTCTTGAGAGTCCCTTGGACTGCAAGGAGGTCAAATCAGCCAATCTCAAAGGAAATCAACATTGAATACTCATTGAAAGGAACGATGCTGAAGCTGAGGCTCCACTATTTTAGCCACCTGATGCAAACAGCCTATTCATTGGAAAAGACCCTGATTTTGGGAAAGATTGAAGGCAGAAGGAGAAGAGGGTGACAGAGGCTGAGATGGTTGGATGGTATCACCAATGCAATGGACATGAAAGTGAAAGTCTCTCAGTCATGTCTGACTCTTTGTGACCCCATGGACTATATAGTCAATGGAATTCTCCAGGCCAGAATACTGGAGTGGGTAGCTATTCCCTTATTCAGGGGATCTTCCCAACCAGGGATTGAACCCAGGTCTCCTGCATTGCAGGTGGATCCATTACCAGCTGAGCCACCAGAGAAGCAATGGATATGAACTTGGGCAAACTCTGGAAGATGGTGAGGGACAGGGAAACCCAGCGTGCTGCAGTCCATGGGGTCAGGAAGGATCGGACACGACCTGGGGACTGAATGATGACAACAACAAGTTATTGAACTAACTTAATAAGTAACTCAATAGCTGTGATAACTTTCATTGTAGGGTATTTCATGTGAATGTTTAATATTTTTCAGAAGCTAAAAAAATGTGATGTCCATATTAAATATCATAAACTGGAAATACTTCAATATTTTTCCTTTTATAAAGGAGTTTGAATCTATTTCATGAGTTAACTTCAAAGTGGTATGAAATATATATGCCCACTTAAGACATGTTCTAGAAAACTTCCATATTAGTGTCATTTATAATTAGAAGATATGGGGCTTTTTAAACAGACTTTATTTTTTGGCACAGTTTTAGATTCACAGCAAAACCGAGTGAAAGATACAAAGATTCTATATCCCCATGCCTCCATATTCCAAAGAGCTCCTTGAATACCAAGGAGCCTGATCATTAGATCATCTAGGAAGATGCTTAGCTTCCTCATCATCACCATTCCTTACCCGAATGGTATATTTGTTACAATCAATAAACCTACATCAGTGAATCACCATCCAAAGTTAGTAGTTTATATTACAGATCATTCTCGGTGTGGTATAGTCTATAGGAGTTTAGAAAATAACGCCACATATCCACAATCCCCAAATTATGCTGTAGTATATTCAGATTATAGTATCATACAGACTAGTTTCACTGACCCCAAAATCCTCTGTGTTCTAACTATTCATCCCTACTTTCTCTTTAATGATCAGAAACCACTTATCCCTTTAGTTGCTCCTGGTTTGCTTTATTCAGAATGTTATGTATTGGAATCAAACAGTATGTAGCTTTTTCAGATTGGTAATATACATTTGTAATATACATTTACATTTTCTCCTTGTCTTTTCATGACTTGATTGATAGCTTATTTCTTTCTTAGCACTGAGGAATATTCCTTAGTTGGCCATAGTTTATCCATCCACTTACTGAAAGACATTACTGGTTGTTTCTAAGTTTTAATAATGATTAATAAAGCTGCTATAAATATATCTGTGTGTAAGTTTTTATGTGGACTTAAGTTTTCAACTCACTTGGATGAATACCAAGGAGCCTGATCCCTAGATCATCTAGGAAGAGTAAATTTAGTTTTCTAAGAAAACTGCCAAACTAAGTTAGGAAGTATTCTCTCAGCTCCTGTCCTTTGTAAGAGATTATAGAAAATTCATGTAATTTCTTTCTCAAGTGTATGCTAGAATTCACCAGCTTAATCCATCTGGGCCTGGTATTTTCTTTTTTGAAATGTTAATAATTATTGATTCAATTGTTTAAATTAATAAAGGCCTATTCAGATTGTCTGTTTCTTCTTGTATGAGTTTTGGAAGACTGTGTCTTTCAAGGAATTCGTTCATTTCATCTAAGTTATCAAATTTATGAACATAAAGTTGTTCATAGTATTCATTTTCTAACTTTTTAATGTCAATGGGATCTATAGTAATGTCTCCTCTTTCATTTCAACATAATATTTAGTTTTATCCTTTTTTTTCCTGGTTAATTCTGGGTAGATGCTTATAATTTTTGTTTCAAAGAATCAGCTTTTAATCTTGTTTCTCTATTAACTTCCTTTTTAGAAGTTCATTGATTACTGTTCTACTTATTATCGCTTATTTTCCACTTACTTTGGATTTTGCTTTTCTTAAGTTTCCTTCAGTAAAAGCTTAAAATATTGATGTTTGCATCTTTGTTATTTTCTTTTAAAAAAATGCATTCAGTGCTATAAATTTTCCTTAAGTACTGTTCTCACTGCATCCCAGAAGTTTTGATGATTGGTATTTTCTGTCTCATTTAATTCAAAATATTTTTTCCTCTTGAGATTACTTCTTTGCCTCAAATGTTATTTGGAAGTGTTGTTTAATCTCCAAGTATCTTTGGATTTTCCATCTGTTATTGAT
The DNA here is from genome assembly GCA_006410935.1 of Redunca redunca. Classification (NCBI taxonomy): domain Eukaryota; kingdom Metazoa; phylum Chordata; class Mammalia; order Artiodactyla; family Bovidae; genus Redunca; species Redunca redunca. Next base: position 470,250 of record SJYQ01000543.1, read on the forward strand.
TTCTAGTTCAATTTAGTTGCACTATGAAATCAGACTTTGTATTAGTTTTGTTCTTGGTAAAATTCCACATGAGCTTGAGAAAAATGTGTATTCTGCTGTTGTTAAATGAACAGTGTATAGATGTTCATTATATCCAGTTGATTGTTGGTGTTATCGAGTTCAACTATGTGTTTGCTGATTTTCTGCCTGCTGGATCTGTCCATTTTTGATAGAGAGGTATTGAAGTTTCCAATGATAATAGTGGATTCATCTATTTCACCTTTAGGTTCTATCAGTTTTTGCCTTACAGAGTTTGGCTCCATTGTTAGGCATATCTGTGTGCATTTGCACTCAGTTTGTTCAGCTCTTTGTGACTCCATGGACTATAGCCTGCCAGGCTCCTCTGTCCATGAAATTTCCCAAGCAAGAATACTGGATTGGGTTGCCATTTCCTACTCCATATACACATCAAGAATTATTATGACTTCTTGGAATACTGAACCCGTTGTTATTATGTAATGCCCCTCATTATTTCTGATCATCTTCCTCACTCTGAAATCTATTTGACTTGAAATTAATATAGCTACTCTTTCCTTTTTTGATTAGTGTTAGTATGGTGTTTCTTTCTCCATTCATTTACTTGTATATGTGTCTTTATATTTAATTTCTTATAGACAACAAATAGTTAATTTCATTTTTTTGATTCATTCTACCTTTGTCTTTTAATTGGTAAATTTAAACCATTGATATTCAAAGTGATTATTGACATACTGAATTAATAGCTATCATATTTGTTACTATTTTCTATTTGTTGCCATTGTTCTTCATTCCTATCTTTTCATCTACTCTTTTTCTATCTTTTGTGCTTTTAGTTGAGCATTTTATGTGGTTCCCTTTTCTCTCCATTCTTACTATGTGTGTTGTACTTTGTTTTTTCCCTTTCAGTTTTTAGTGGTTTCCCTAGAGCTTGGAATACTTGGAGTATTCAATACAAATACTTCATGTCCACTTTCAAATAACACTACTGATTCTTGGGTAGTATGAGTACCTTAAAATAACACAATAATCTTAACTCCTCTCTCTTGTCCCTTCTAATATAGTTGTCTTTTATTTCACTTATACATGTGTATATAAGCATAGACGTGTGTGTGTGTGTGTGTGTGTGTGTAATCAAATGCATTGTTGCTATTATTTTGAAAAATCTATTATCTATTAGGGCAATTAAAAATAAGAAAGATCAAAGTTTGATTTACTGTCACTTAGTTCTTCTCTGATTCTCTTCTTTTTATTATGTAGATCTGAGTTTCTGACCTATATCATTTTTCTTGTTTCTGAAGAACTCCCTTTAACATTTCTCACAAGACAGACTACTGGCAACACATTCTTTTTCTGGGAAAGTCATTATTTCTCCTTCACTATTAAATGATTATTTCTCAGAGTACAGAATTCTAGGTTGGTGTGTTGTTTTCATGGCACCCCACTCCAGTACTCTTGCCTGGAAAATCCCATGGACGGAGGAGCCTGGTAGGCGGCAGTCCATGGGGTCGATGCGAGTTGGACACGACTCAGTGACTTCCCTTTCACTTTTCACTTTCATGCATTGGAGAAGGAAATGGCAACCCACTCCAATGTTCTTGCCTGGAGAATCCCAGGGACAGGAGAGCCTGGTGGGCTGCTGTCCATGGGGTCGCACAGAGTCGGACACGACTGAAGTGACTTAGCAGCAGCAGCAGCAGCAGCAGTGTTGTTTTCTCTCAAATTTTAAGTATGTCACTCCTTTCTTCTTGTTTGCCTGGTTTCTGAGGAAAGTCAGGTGTAATTTTTACCTTTCCTTCTCTCTGGGTAAGATGTTTATTTCCTCTAGCTTCTTTAAGAAAATTTTTGTATACCTTTGATTTTCTACAGTGGATAAGTGACATAACTAGGTGTGGCTTTTTGCCATGTATCCTTTTCAGTTCTTTCTTCCGATAAAGTTGAATAAAAATGCAAAGGGAACAACAATTCTAATCTATACCTATTAAGTACTTAGTTGTTGACGGATATTACTGACACCAGGGATCTCAAATTTAGTCCATTAAAAATATTTATACTCTTCATATCTTATTGAAGAGAGGTCTGAGTCCTTCCAAGAAACACTAGGGCTGACTGTTTGGAATTTTAATGCTCCTTAGTTGATATGGTCTATGCACTCAAAGCACCATTGGTTTTAAACATTGTTAATGCCAAGAGCAGTAAACAATTTCCCTGGAGTTTTCACTGCTGCTCTTGAACAAATCTATTTGTTTTTCTTTAACCACAATTCAAACTTTTATAGCACCCAATGTCCAGCTTGTTATCCTCTTCCAAATGTGAAAGCTTGTTCCCAGAGATGGCTTGGCATAATTTTGATTAAAGACTGTTTTCACACATTCAAGAATATAGCACAGTTAACAAAAGAAACAAAGAGTGTGGCCCAAAGGATTAATAAAGACCAATGAATACAGCCAAATGAAGCATATTTGCTATTTTTCTATTATTCACTGTTATTCTTCAGGCTGAGGGGCTGCCTAGCATCAGCAGAAGATGAAGTCTAGTGGGATTTAAGCGTTAACCAGACATTGCAGCAAAGAAGTAAGAAATAAAAAAGAAAGTAGAAATAAAATTGTTGTAAAGGGCGAATGCAACTTTTAGAAAGAATTAAAAATGGACATTTTACCAATGGAGATTTAACATATATCTACTTATGCAGCATGATACTTTCTAATGCAAAATACTATATTTATTTACTTAAAAATGTAGATCTGTCCTTAGCAATTACATTAAGTCTTTCCTTGTCATCATTTATAACCACTTAAAGCCTCTTATAATGTATGCTTCTATCAGGAATGTGTAGTTCTCAATAACTCATTCTAATTTTTTTAATTTTTTGCTTTCTTTGAAATCAATACAGTATTTTATTTGAAAATTGTTAACAATGCTTGAAAAATTATTTAGATTGCTCCCTTATCACAGTTCTCTCATTCAGAGATTTTTCAAGCTTGGGTATAAAGATAAGCTTTAGGAGATTTCTAAACACAACATTTTAGGCAACTGAGAATTTTTCTCAGGAGTGTTCATACCACTTTCCAGGTCCTCAAAAGTGCCAAATGCAAAGATAAACAAAAACACTAAGAAAATGTTTAAAATATTTAAATTGACTTGCATTTATTTAAACACCTGGTCTGATGCTCAAGGCAATGAACTAGAATGATCCTGTTTGCCTGAGAAAAGAAAATGTTCATAATAACAAAAATACACAGTTATTGTCAGTTTAAAATTATCCTTGCTGATTTTTAAAGTAAAACAAACCATATTCAACTCATTTATTTTTTTCAATATTTGGAAATGTCCCTGAATAACAGAGTTAGAATGGGAGTGTGTGAAAAGTAAAAGCTATAGGTTTCTCTGGGGTCAGCTTCAAACAGTGCAAAATGCTGTGATCCTTCCTTGGGCCAGTTACCTGACCAGACCAACCTTTTACCTTCCTAATTCAATAGTGTCTATCATAAGACAGATGTGGTATCTCACACTTGCTAACTGCCCAATACATAGTAGCTTCCGTTTCTTCTCGTGTTCTTTCAATTGCCATAAAGTGTATAAACAATATCATATTCTCATTTTTATTTATATCCTCAGAAATGACTTTTTAGTTGTTGATTACAGAGTACAGTGACTGGCTCTATTTTTCTTAGTCTTTAGAAAAGCAGAAGTGACTGGGATAAAGGTGAGTTTTTCAGGAATTCACCAAACCAATTTGTATTTAGGCCAAAGTAGTCTTTAAGAATACTAAAAGCAGATCAATTGGGCTTGCCTGAATTTTACTGATATTGAAGATCTGACAACACTTTGAGAGTTGAAGTGTGATTTAGAGGTATGGCTTAAGCACCTCTGGTAAAGGAACTGAATCTGTGGTGATTCTGCAAAATGGGATGCTTCCTAGGGACACAGGGTCAGGCACACCAGAGAAAAAGAGAAAGTTGGATGGCAAAGACAAACCTCCAATTTCCCACTGTTGTCCGGGACATCTTCACTCAAGTCGGGTCCTGTGGAGGGCTATGGAGAAGACTGATTCTGAGTCTTATGAAGTGCTGGGAGTACTGTTTGTGCTGAGACCTTAAGACTGTATGATTTTTTTAGTTAATTTTTATTATAATAGAGTTGCTTTGTGTTAGTTTCTACTGTACAGCTATATGTATACATGGTGGTGGTTTAGTCGCTAAGTCGTGTCCAACTCTTGTGACCCTGTGGACTGTAGCCTGTCACGCTCCTCCGTCCATGGGATTCTCCAGGCAAGAATACTGGAGTGGGTTGCCATTTCCTTCTCCAGGGGATCTTCCCGACTCAGGAATTGAGCCCGGGTCTACTGCATTGCAAGCAGATGATTTACCAACTGACCTATGAGCGAAGTCTACCATATGTATCCATGTACCCTCTCTTTTTGATTTCCTTCACATTTACGTTGCCACAGAGCACTGGTTAGAGTTCCCTGAGCTATACAGGAGGTTCTCATTAGTTATTTATTTTATACACAGTACCAGTGGTCTATATATGTCAATCCCAATCTCCCAATTCATCCCTCTCCCCTATCCTGTGATTCTTTTACCATAATGATATCCCCAAAGCCTCATCAAGATTCAGTAACATGATGGAATTACCTGGTAATATCAAACAACAGAAGTATCTTGAAGATAATTTCTTGAAAATAGAAATGAGCACTACTGGTAAGTTTTTAAAGGGGAGTATATGACATGCTGAGACAATATGTAAGGTTATGATCATTTATACTTCTCCCAATTACCCCACCACCATTCACAATATATGGGTCCTATCTATAGTTAGAATACCATCCAATAATGAATTTAGCCCTAAGTACTTTGTATTACATATGAATTCACTGTAACCTTTTGAATAATAGTTACTCTGAATTTTTTCTCCTAATTTTCATTAATTACATTTCTTGACATGGAAGTTATGATATTCAAATAATATTTTATTATAGAGAAATTTTTACAAGGATAAAACTTTCTTCAGGACAATGCCCTCTAAACAGCAAGTATTTAGTATCATTTTTGAAATACATTTGTATTTTGTAACATGAAATCCTTTTAAAACATGCAATTTTTGTTCCATTACTAAAGAACATATAAAGTACAAAAAGTCAATTACACATAAAGTTAAATACAGTGTCTGTAACACCACACAGGAGTAAAAGTGAAATTATCCTTTGTCTTAAATATTTCCAGCAGAAGATCTACTATAATTATTATACTGACCTTGATCAACAACAGTTCGACTTATGAGGGTTACTAGACCAGCAGCAAATTAACTCAGAATTGAAGACTTTTAGAACTGCAAAAATCTACCACTTACTCAAGTGGGATAGGAGTTTCCATAATATTAACATACGCTTAAAACTTGACTATGATATCTAAGAATCACTTTACCAATATTTTTAATTTAGGGAAGAAAAAAAAAACAGCCTCATAACAAGAACTAGTCTCAGAATAAGAAAAAAGCTGAGAGACAGAGAGGACTGGTTGAGGAATAGAGAGGTAAGAAGGCTTTCCTTCTCTCTTTTCTTTTTTTTAATTGAATAAAGAAGAAGGAATGAGAAGAAGGGAAAAACCCTAGCAGATTTTCAAAGTCAAGAAACCTTTGTAGGATGACACTGCCAATGGAAAAAAATTTTAAAAAGCCCTGATGATGGAGTGAATGAAATAATTTTTAAGACTAAGTATGTTCAATTTTAAAATATTTGGTATTGGCTATATAAATTGCCACTATTGTGCCAACTTCTCCTCCACTTTATCTGATCTTTGGTAAAGGCTCCTGTACCCAAAAGCTTGAGACTGACATTTTTATTTACTTTTATCTATCACCCATCCCCTGCACTCCACCCTCAATGCCAGAAATCATATTTCCCATTTTGTCTGGCATGGTACAAAACAGTCATAGAAAGACTGGGATTATGAAGTATTTCAGAAGGAATATAGCTCAGCACTAGAGATAACAATAAAAATGTAAGTTCTACAAAAATTTGCAGAGAATCTTAAGAGAATACATTAAAGTATCCACATGCCGTAGATTCATATTTTTACTCAATCTTACAAGATCTCAAGGAATAGAGTGATTTCAGTTAGTAGTCCTGTTATGGATGTGAGAGTTGGACCATAAAGAAAGCTGAGCACCAAAGAATTGATGCTTTTGAACTGTGGTGCTAGAGAAGACTCTTGAGAGTCCCTTGGACTGCAAGGAGATCCAACCAGTCCATCCTAAAGGAAATCAGTCCTGAATATTCAATACTTTGGCCACCTGATGTGAAGAACTGACTCATTAGAAAAGACCCTGATGCTGGGAAAGATTGAAGGCAGGAGGAAAAGGGGATGACAGAGGATGAAATGGTTGGATGGCATCACCAACTGTATAGACATGAGTTTGAGCAAGCTCTGGGAGTTGGTGATGAACAGGGAAGCCTGGCATGATGCAGTCCATGGGGTCCCATGCAGAGTTGGACAAGACTGAGCAAATGAACTGAACCAAATTGTGTTATGACACTGAGGTAGGCAAAATATGGGTCCCAAAAAAGGTCCACATCCTAATCATTAGAACCTGTGAACATGTTACCTTACACGGCAAAAGAAAATTAAGGTTGAAGATGTAATCCCCTTTGATTATCAGTTGATTGGGAGACCTGGCGATTACTCTGTGTTACATAGTCTCTGGAAAAGCTCCCTCTGAACCAGGTACCTTTCTGCAAACAATTACCTGAGGCCAGGAAAAGGTCAAATTGCATCTTCTAAGCATGGCTGCTGCTGCTGCTGCTAAGTCGCTTCAGTCATGTTCGACTCTATTCGATCCCATGGACAGCAGCCCACCAGGCTCCCCCGTCCCTGGGATTCTCCAGGCAAGAACACTGGAATGGGTTGCCATTTCCTTCTCCAATGAATGAAACTGAAAAGTGAAAGTGAAAGTGAAGTTGTGTCCGACTCTTAGCAACCCCATGGACTGCAGCCCACCAGGCTTCTCCATCCATGGGATTTTCCAGGCAAGAGTACTGGAGTGGGGTGCCATTGCCTTCTCCGTCTAAGCATGGCTACTGGGGTAAATTTACTATAGGCTCAGAAACGTATGGTAAGGTCTGGTCAGATAGTGAGAACTGTGTCTGTTATGTAACAGAATTTAATAATCGGTAATATTAACTCTCATTTCCTCCTTCATATGCTTGCATTTCTGTTCTTCTTAAAATCCTTATCCACAGGAATCCCCATCCCCAATAGCATTTCCATTCTTATTCCCAGGCCGTGAATCCTGCTAAAAGTGGCCACACAGTCACATAGACTGGAGCTGTTCAGTTGCTAAGTCACGTCTGACTCTTGGCGACCCTGTGGACTATAGCACACCAGGCTCCTCTGTCCTCCACTGTCTCCCAGAGTTTGTTAAAATTCATGTCCATTGAATCAATGGTGCTATCTAACCATCTCATCCTCTGCCACCCCCTTCTCCTTTGCCTTCAGTCTTTCCCAACATCAGACTCTTTTCTAGTGAGTTGGCTTTTAGCATCAGGCGGCCAAAGTATTGGAGCTTTAGCTTCAGCACCAGTCCGTCCAATGAATATTCAGGGTTGATTTCCTTTAGGATCGACTGGTTTGATCTCCTTGCAGCCTGAGGGACTCTCAAGAGTATTCCCCATCACCACATTAGAAAGCATCAATTCTTTGGCAGACATTAGCAATTATGTTGTCTTTAAATTCTACTTGGTTTACCCCTCCTACCACTTTCCAAAGCACTATTCAAGCATCTAACCACCTCCCATGCCTCAGGATGTCTGTGTCCCATCATCTCTTATCCATGACAAACAGAAAATAGAAATTGTAAGTTAGGAACTACCTTAAGGCCCTTACTTCTCTCCCCACTAAACATACATGTATATCTACCCCTCTAAACTTTACAACCTCAGAAGGGGGTTTTCTCTAGGGAAATATTATCCATCCATCTGGGCTCTTAAACTGGACTTTAAAAGGTTGTCCTTCTCTCTGCTCTGTTATCTCCTCTTTTTACCCTGAACTTTGTTCTGTCAAAGTTCTCATGATTCATGCATGCACTCATGCTTCTGAATGCAATGTGCATAAGAAAGTCCCACACTGGAAATATACAAAATATATAATGTATCCTCCATTAGCTCACTTTTATCTTCCATAAGTGGTGACTCATGAATCTTTATCTTTTGTCCAAGTTAGACTAACTGAGTTATAATTTATTTGATGATCAATTTATGAGATAGCTTTAAGAGATTTCTCTCCCATTTTCCACTTTAAAATAAGCATGAAGTCCCATCCATACTGCTTTCCAAGTATTCTCTGAACCTGTATACTTCTATCTCCAAGCAGTGACTTGATCTGGACCATTATTTCTCATTTGTTTTGCAACCGTCCAACTATACCAATTGGAGAAGGAAATGGCAACCTACTCCAGTATTCTTGCCTGGAGAATCCCATGGACAGAGGAGCCTGGTGGGCTACAGTCAATGGGGTCACAAGAGTCGGACACGACTTAGCGACTAAACCACCACCACCACCAAGTAGATCAGTACACTTGCATCTGCACCTATCTTCCCTTTTGTCACAATGGATAAATTTGTCCAAGCTCCTGTCTAACACTAAATTCCATTTTATAATGGATTCCATATCCTCAAGGTCTTTTGATTAAAGACCTTTTTAAAAAAATTAATTTGTAATAAAAATTAAAAATTTTTAACTCTTATATTATCAAGTTTGCACTCTTGTCAGGATCATTTTCACTAACATACAAACAAGCTCTATTATCTTCCATCTTATAAGCTAAAAACTCTCTTTTGCCCCCATATAACCCTCCACTCACTGTCCCTAGTCACTTTTATCTTTAGAACAAACATTTCCTAGTCGCCACTTTTTCTTTTCTCATTCTCTCTTCTTTCACTTTTCCCAATTTTCTTTTGAACCTATTTCAATCATGCTTTTGTCCCCACCATGTAACTGAACTGGTCAAGGTCACAAATAATCTACAAGTTTAAACTCAAATGGTTTCTTCTCATTTCTTCATTTCCTCTGTCGATCAATAACATTTAATACAATAGTTTCATTCTTTCCTTTCTGAAACATTCTTTTTTTCATTTGATTTGTGGAACATGTGGCTCTCCTCTTGCCAGCAACACTAGCTACTTCTTCTCAAGCTCGTTTGCCAGATCCTCTTTTTATTTCCAAGCACCGCATGGTGGAGTGCCACAGCACTCAGTTCTCTGACTCATCTGCTCAATATACACTCACTCCCCAGGAAAATGATCCATCGCCATGGTTTAAAATTAATTTATATGCTGACAATTCCCAAGTCTATATTTCCAACCCAGATTCCTCCTCCAAATACAGTCTCATAAATATAATTCCCTACTTATAATTTCCACTTGGATGCTTACAGGCAGTTCAGTATAGCAAAGTTATAGCAGAACATGTGACATCATCCTTTTTTTTCCTGAAAGGGTCTCTTCAGCCTCCCCAGGACTAGCAGCCCATTCTTCCCAATTGCTTGGGCCAGAAACCTTGAATTTTTACCTTCTGTCATGTTAAAGTCAGTAGAAAGTGTTTTCAGCTCTGCATTCTAAGTATATCCTATAAAACAAATGCTCCTCACATCTTCACCACCACTACAACTGTTCAAGCCACCAACACCTCTGTGCTGGATAGGTGCTTTAGTCCCCTCCCTGGTAGCCCTGACTCCCTTACCCGCAGTGTACCCTCTACAAGGAGATAGAACTCTCCTTTGAATACAATGCAGCTGATGTCATTCCTTTACTCAGAACCTTCATTTCAGAATAAAATCTAAAGCACTCACAGAGGCTGAAAGGACACTGAAATCCAGCTCCCAGCCACTTCTCCTGTTCCTGCATACCCACTCGAGTGAGCTCCCTGAATGAAAATCCATGGTGTCACTCCACTGCTTTGGGACCATCTCCAGGGATGATCTCCCCTCCCTCACCTTCCAAATAAGCCTGGATCCCTTAGGAAAACATTCAGTTCTCTTCATTAACAAGTCCGCCTTGCATCTCTAGTCTTAGCTCCTGCCATTTCCTTTTCCAAGAGCACTCTGCAGTCCATCAAACATGAACTTCTTGTTTCCTCCTCATTAAACTGTGTACTCATACCTCCAGTTTGTGGTATAAGCTGTTCCTTCAGCTTCAGATAACTCCCACCTAGAATACCCCTTTACCACCCACCCAGAAGGCCTCTTGTTTTGCTGAATAACCATTTTTCTTGGATACCCTTTAAAGTTCTAAAGCTGAAGAACTTCCTTTCCTTCTTCTAGATTGTGCTCCAGTAGAATGTTGCATATAGAGTTCACTTCTCACATTGTATTAAAATTGTTAGTCTATTCATCTGTCTCTCTCTCTGAACTATTCAGATGCTCACTGGGGGTGATGGGCATATCCTATTTATCCTTAAGTCCTTAGCATTTAGCACAGTGCCTGGCACATGAAAACTTTTCAAAAACACTGAACAATACTCATCAACCAATACCAAAAGTATGACCATACAAAATGAGTGGCATTCTTTGAAATTTTAAGCATTTAACTATTTAATCATTTATCTATGTAATTTTTTAACCATTTTATACAATTTAATAAAATTCAAATTAAAAAGGTAGTCTGTAGAAAATAAAGGGTAAGAGAGCAATTTATATTTTGTTTTACATTGATTTTAATTCAGAAGAACCACAAGACAATGTATTTATAAACCAAAACTGAATTATTCTAATACTTATAAAAGTAGTCCATTAAGAAATTAAAGAGCTAAAATGCCCAGATAAAATATGGAGGTTATGCAACTCTCCTTGCTCTCTTTTTGTCAAGAGTTTGTACTCACCAAATTGCTACACAATTTTCTTTTTTTTTAATTTTTTTTAAAATATAAATGTATTTATTTTAATTGGAGGTTAATTACAATATTGTATTGGTTTTGCCATATATCAACATGAATCTTCCACAGGTATACACGTGTTCCCCATCCTGAACCCCCCTCCCTCCTCCCTCCCTGTACCATCCCTCTGGGTCATCTTAGTGCACCAGCCCCAAGCATCCAGTATCATGCATCGAACCTGGTCTGGCGATTCGTTTCATATATGATATTATACATGTTTCAATGCCATTCTCCCAACTTCACTTTTCTTTAGTACAATTCTAAAGCTCTATAGTATACACAATAAAAATCAAATGAAAAAAAACACCAGCCCCCAATGAGAGGTTACCAGCCAGTTTTACAATTCTTCTTAGCAGAAGAAGGACTTGCCTGACTTCAGCCATTATGAAGACATCCAGATCCTCTTCCCATGGTCCTTCTCTTTTTACTGTGATAGACACTAGATTAATCTTGAAAGAGAAAGATGAGCAGAGTACGAGGAAGGGCCATCTGCTGATGGCACGGCATGCGCTGCCTTTGTATTGGTGTAATAATGCTTTGAACCACCACTCTTGCTACTTTGGACATCACTGGGGCTATAATGTGTGTTAAGATTGCTAAACTGTGCAGATTATGGAAACTGTTATCAATGAAGCAGGTGTCAGAATTTTCTTCTCCATTCTGACTAAATGATGGTGCCATCCATGTTATGCTTGCTGCATTTTATTTCTCTTTAGCTCCCCCTCTGATGTATTATACCCATCACAATGTCTTCTTTCACTTGTTTGACACTTCCCTGTGTATAAAATACTTTCACACAAGTTAACTTTTATGAGTCACATGAAAATCCTGAGTGGTAAGCAGAGCTAGAATTATTGTATAAATTTAATAAAACACAAAATGTATCATAGTAAGTACCATTCATTTATTGGAAATTTTCCTGATATTTTCCTGATACCAGACAGTGTAATAAGTACTTTCCATCTTTNTACTTTCCATCTTTCTTAGTCTCATAAACACATGTTTTATAGTTGAAAACATAGAAGCTAAGCAACATATTCAAGGTCAAACAATAAAATAGTATCAAATCAGGATTCTCTAAGGCAATATAAAATATATATGAAGGTACACACACACACACACACATATATATTATGTATGCACGTGTATATGTGTTTGTGTGACTATATATGTATTTCATGGTCCACACAAACCAAAAATGTATTTCCCTTTCAGGAGGTCACAAATTAGGAAAAGGTTTTATGTGGAAGAAAATTTTTTTTAAGTTTTTCATCTGAGATATCATTCCTGTTAATTCAAGAAAGTGACTCAATTCTTAGGTGGGAAAACGTTGGCTTCTTCACACAAGAATAAGACAGCCAAAACTCAGGAATAGATTTGCTAAATTTACTAGAAAGCTTCCAGAGTCTTTGAAGATATATCCCTTTACTCTGTGCAGCCATTTCCTGCAGTAATGCTAGTAGGCGGGATGACTGAGAAGAATGAGCCAAGGTGCCAGAGAACGGAGGGAAATGAAGAGTGAACACAGGTCTCTTCTGACTGGGACATGAGAAATTAACAAGTGATATAAAACACTCTTCCCATGGATGCAACCTAAATGCCCATCCAGAGATGAATGGATAAAGAAGATGTGGTATACATACAAAACGGAATACTACTCAAGTATAAAAAATAAGAAAACAATGCCATCTGCAGCAACACTGGATGGACCTAGAGATTATCATGCTAGATTATCAAACAAAGGCAAATATCATACATTATCATTTATATGTGGAATCAAATCTTTTAAAAAGATGATACAAATGAACTTATTTACAAAACAGAAACAGACTCACAGACAGAAAACAAACTTGCAGTTACCAAAGGGGGAAGGTGGGGGGAAGGGATAAACTAGGAACTGGGGTGAACATATACACACTGCTGCTGCTGCTGCTAAGTCGCTTCAGTCGTGTCCAACTCTGTGCGACCCCATGGACGGCAGCCCACCAGGCTCCCCTGTCCCTGGGATTCTCCAGGCAAGAACACTGGAGTGGGTTGCCATTTCCTTCTNTGTATGTATATCTTCAAATCACTTTTCTCTACACTAACATAACATTGTAAATCAACTATACTTCAATTAAAAAATAAAACTTAAAGTCTTCTATTCCTTTGCAACTCAGAAAATATCCACAATGTCTAGTGAACTTAAGAGAAACTAGTGCTAAGGGGCTATAGATACTTGGAGAAAGAGGAAGAGAGATTATTCTGACATAGTTAATGATAATCCTGGTGAAACTCATATGTCCACCAAAAGCATGACTTCAGGTGACTGTGTTGTCCCTGTAAAAGAATAAGCATCTCCCAGAGCCCTTCTCCCAGCAAGACAAGATGAAAAATCCACTAGAAACCCAGGTTGAGTTAATTTCATGGAAAAATCCATCCACCCTAGACATTTTGAACAACTACGTCTATACAAAAATATTTTGAAACTTAGGAAAGTTAGCTCACATTATTATTGTATTCAACACTCACTTCTATATTAATTAGTATTAGTATTGCTTGCCATCCTTTTATTATAATCCACAGTTATCATTTAGGCTGTACAGCATTAGACATTCTATGGAACAAATTCAGAACTCTTGTGGTACTTGAGACCAGCATTTAAAACATCATAGGTAACAGATTAAAAATAATTTTATCTCATTACAATTTTCCATTCTGATTTTCCTCCAAGGTTTTGGTATCTTGAAACACTAGATTTCCACAATTGCAGATGTAGATGGATTTAGAATTAAATAAAAGTGATAAATATTTAATAAATTGACATTTCTTCTAATCAAATCTAATCTAACAGCAAACTTGCAATGCCTAAGAAAAATGATATAATTTTGCAACTTTCTGTTGTTTTTATAAAAAATTTTAATTATTTATTCTTTCAAACATGTAGTAGTTATTCTCAGTTCTGCATAAACCCTGTATCATAGAGTTCTGACAAAACCCACTCATGTTAAAGACAATCTGCCTTTTAAGTAGTTCAAATAGGGATGCTAAACTTATTCCACAAGTAGCTTTAATACGTTCTGAAAATATGCTGATTGCATTGAGCAACAGTTTTCATCTTTTAGGAGAAACAAGACAAAATAAATATACAATCATTTAATCACCAACAAAAATAAGTTCCAACATTCTGAGTCAATTTCCACCTCCCTCCCCAATACCCAAGTGAATTCTCAAGTAAAATAATACCAGAAACTTGTTCTAAAGCAGTTTTCAAAATACCACACATAAGCAAAGTTTTAGGTAAAATGACCAGACCTACAGACACCAGGTAAATTGTAATGCTTTTGTAGCTTCTCCACTCCAGAGATTAGCTCTACTGATAAATAGTTATTCCCATTATTTATTTCAATATAATGGAATTTCCCCATCAAATACCTTTAAAAACACAAGTACTATATTACTTCAGTGAGCAATTAAGTCACAATTAACACCAAATCCATCATCAAATTATGGTTTTTCAACTATAGTTTTAAAGGCATGTGTTAAGGCAGACCACGTTTAGGAGAAACTTACCATCTAGAGGAAAACGGAACCAGAGGCATGGAGAAGGAGGAACAGAAAAATAAAGGCAAACCTATATTTAACAGCACAGACTGAAGCTAAGAGCTCAGAATATAAGTCAATAATTGACTCTGGAACACGAAGAGAAAAAAGAGCAGAGGCAGGGGTGAAGGTAAAGGGGGTGAACGGCAATCAGCAATTCAATTAGTCAATGAAATGTTTATTAAAGGACTATCAATATAGCACACTGGGTCTTGGATATCTTTAAATTTGAACAAATATGAGTCTATATCCACAGAGTTGGGTTTATGATATAGCCTTAGGCTAGTGACATACAGATGAGACAAGGTTGTAATGAGTTCCTAGTGATACACTGTATAATAAAATCATTTTAATGGAATCCAAGGAAGATTTGCCCTTGTTGAATCATAGTTTCTCATTTGTTAGCAAGATGCTCAGTGTTTTGAAAATGCACTGTTTAGTCACTCAAAATTTAAACAAAAGTACTGACAAATCCATGAGTCACTAAACTTGAACATGAATTTTAATATCAGCATTGTCTTACATTAATGTCAAAAAAGTTTTGTAGAGCCTTTTTTTTACCAAAATGCAATTTTATATTTTGCAATCAGTTTTCACAATGCAAACAAGAAACTAATACTTGATATTTGCTAACATATTTATTTTTTAGAGCTCTTAACGTTTTACACTATAGCACATTTCATTTATGAGAATTAATAGGAGAAATGTTTTTCAGTATTATCCAGAATAAAGTATTGCTTTTATTTTATTAACATTTTAAAACATGTTATCAATTTTGTTCCTTTCTTTGCTCTCATCATTAGGAGATAATTCAGAAACAAACTTTCTTCCAGCTTGTTGTTGTATAAGACAATATGACGTGCATTTTTCTCCATTCATCTGGTCCATCACTTTGTCTCTTATCCTGTTTTTTTCTTTATATCACAATTGTTCTCTTTTTCATTTTTTCCTGATATATCTATTTCACGTAAAAAACAAATGCATATGATGTACACATTATGTATATAACTGTTGACATTAACAAAAGAAAAATATAAATACTAAGATTCACATTCATGATCAATGACTTGCAAATTTGCTAATAACTATCAGTTTCAGTTCAGTTCAGTTCAGTCTCTCAGTCGTGTCCAACTCTTTGCAACCCCATGAATCGCAGCACGCCAGGCCTTCCTGTCCATCACCAACTCCCGGAGTTCACCCAGACTCAGTTTAGAATTTGAGTAACTAAAACTAATATGCATACATATTATATTATACATGTATATGTATATTATACATGTATATTTTACATGTACATATGTATACATATATATTATAAACATGATAGATACATATATATTATACACATATACACATGATAGATAGGATATGTGTTACCTCTTATTATTTGGAGAGCAAGACAAGTAGTTCTTAATCTCCTTTTGCATTTCTTCACAAGTAATAACAGAGTCAAAATCATAGGATTGCTAGGTAAAATACTAAACATAAAAGTGCTCCTCATTAATTTTGTCCTATGAATTTTTGTTAAGCAAGTTGTACACATGGCAAACAAGAATGCTAAAGGAGCTTTCCCTTTCACATTGGAGGGTAAGGATGGGGTTTTGTTGTCATCATTTCTTATGAAAGAAAAAAGTACTTTTTCCCTACTGATTTTACTTAATTTTCTTAGCACATATCACGTGTTAATGTTTCATGGACTGTAATAATAACTGCCATCATATAGCAAGACTCATTTTAAGGAAGTAAATTTCCAAATACAAAAGTTTTTTTTTATTGATTATAATTTTTATCCCCCTTACCCTAATCCAAACATAATTCCTCACATAATAAAAACAATCCATCTGGAAAATAAGATTTTGTATCTAAAGTCTTTATTGACTGTTTCTTCACCTATTCAATGCTTATGATATAAAATTTGAAATATATAGAAATACATATTTCACTGTTTTTAAAATACTTTTTATACATGTATGTTGTATTAATTAGGATAAACAGGCTTCCCTGGTGGTTCAGACAGTAAAGAATCTGCCTGCAATGTGGAAGACCTGGGTTCAATCCCTGGGTTGGGAAGATCCCCTAGAGGAGGGCATAGCAACCCACTCCAGCATTCTTGCCTATAGAATCCCCATGGATAGAAGAGCCTGGCGGGCTACAGTCCATAGGGTCGTGAAGAGTCAGACATGACTGAGCTACTAAGGACAATGTAGCAATTATGACCAACAAGACTATGCTATGCTACAAAGAACCCCAGAATCTCAATGATTTCAACCAATCACAGCTTATTTTTCACATTTAATGTTCAATTCAGGCCAACTGTGGTCTCCATTCATTACCATTATTAAGAACCCATGTTGACTGAAGTTTCATCTAGATCTGTGCTGTGTAATACAGAAGCCACAAGCCACAAAGAACTACTCACCATCTGAAATGTGGCTGGTCTGAACTGAGATGTGTTATAAATGTGAAATATATACCAGATATGGATGACCTAATACTAGAAAATATACATATAAATATCTCATTAAGAATTATTACATTGATTACATGTTGAAATGGTATTTAAAAAATAGTTAAATATGATATATTATTAAAATTAATGTCACATTTTTCCTTTTTCTTTTATAATATGGATGATAAAGAACATTGGATATTTCTATTTAATCATCTCGGGATGAGGATAAGGTTTCTAGATCTGATATTTGTTAAGAGACAAGCATGTGAGTTTCTTCTCTTTTTATCTTTTGTTTGCTTGTTTATTCTCCTAAAAGTGTGGAATCCTCTCAGACTTACAATGATATGGAAAATAGGATATAATAGGACAGCTGTTATTGTTGTTTAGTTTCTCAGTTGTGTCTGAGTCTTTTGCAGACCCACAGGCTGCAGCCCACAGGTTCTTTGGTCCATGGGATTTTCCAGGCAAGAGTACTGGAGCGGGTTGCCATTTCCTCCTCCAGAGGATCTTCTCAACCCAGGGATCCAACCTGCATCTTCTATGTCTCCTACATTGGCAGGCAGATTCTTTACCACTGAGCCATCTGGGAAGCCTCATCATTATTAGGACAGTACCTAACGCAGTTTCCAGTGTGTAAAACATATGATTCATTTGGTATGCTCTAATGATATTTTTTTGCCTATTACCCCAGGAGTTTCTTGACTTCCTACTTTTGCATTCCAGTCCCCTAAAATGAAAAGGACATATTTTTTGGTGTTAGTTCTAAAAGGTCTTGTAGGTCTTCATAGAACCATTCAACTTCAGCTTCTTCAGCATTACTGGTTGGGACATAGGCTTGTATTACTGTGATACTGAATGGTTTGCCTTGGAAATGAACAGAGATCATTCTGTTGTTTTTGAGATTGCATCCAAGTACTGCATTTCAGACTCTTTTGTTGACCATGATGGCTACTCCATTTCTTCTAAAGGATTCCTGCCCACAGTAGTAGATAAAATGGTCATCTGAGTTAAATTCACCCATTCCGGTCCATTTTAGTTCACTGATTCCTAGAATGTCGACGTTCACTCTTGCCATCTCCTGTTTGACCACTTCCAGTTTGCCTTGATTCATGGACCTAACATTCCAGGTTCCTATGCAATATTGCTCTTTGCAATACTGGACCTTGCTTCTATCACCAGGCACATCCACAGCTGGGTATTGTTTTTGCTTTGGCTCCATCCCTTCATTCTTTCAATTCGTGGGGTTGCAAAGAGTCAGACCTGACTGACAGACTCTACTGAAATGAATGCAATTTGTTAGTGTATCTTTTTAATTTCACTATCTAATCACCAGTGTTCAAAGCCAATGAAGTACACAATTTCTCACATATGGAGATTCTTTGGGTTCTACTCCTCTGGAGAATAATTAACATATTGGAACTAAAGTTCCCATAGTGTCATGTGTCCTTTTGCTTCACCTCCCCATCTCTATATTTCTACTGCCTGCTTTGCTATTTTCCAAGAGCTGATGTCCTAATGGCTTCTGAGTCCTTTGGGTAGGACCCTAGTAGTTATTCTTGCCTTCTGATGTGACAAGTTGTTCAAAATTCATAATGGATATTGCCTTGCCTCAGTCTTAGAATTACTGATTCTCCAAGGAGCCCTGATTTATTTTAATGGGAAATGATATTCAGAATGCTCATTGCTGTTGTCCTCAGACTGTTCAGAGGACAGAGCTGGAAACAATGACTTGTTGGCTTTATTCCATATTACATACACAATAGCCATCGTAACCACCAATACTGCATCCACAACACAACTATTAAACTATTGGGGAGAGATGTTCTTTTAAACCTTAAGATATCATACAAAGACTGAATAGTCACATTCAGTTTAGTTCAGTTCAGTCGCTCAGTTGTGTCCGACTCTCTGAGACCCCATGCATTACAGAGCACCAGGCCCCCCTGTCCATCACTATCTCCTGGAGTTCATTCAGACTCATGTCCAACGAGTCAGAGATGCCATCCAGCCATCTCATCCTTGGCTGTCCCCTTCTCCTCCTGCCCCCTTCTCCTCCTGTCCCCAGTCCCTCCCAGCATCAGAGTCTTTTCCAATGAGTCAACTATTCACATGAGGTGGCCAAAGTACTGGAGTTTCAGCTTTAGCATCATTTCTTCCAAAGAAATCCTAGGGCTGATCTCCTTCAGAATGGACTGGTTGGATCTCCTTGCAGTCCAAGGGACTCTCAAGAGTCTTCTCTAACACCACAGTTCAAAAGCATCGATTCTTCGGCGCTCAGCCTTCTTCACAGTCCAACTCTCACATCCATACATGACCACAGGAAAAACCATGGCCTTGACTAGACGAACCTTAGTCAGCAAAGTAATGTCTCTGCTTTTCAATATGCTATCTAGGTTGGTCATAACTTTTCTTCCAAGGAGAAAGTGTCTTTTAATTTCATGGCTGCAATCACCATCTGCAGTGATTTTGGAGCCCAAAAAAATAAAGTCTGACACTGTTTCCACTNAAACTAACACAAAATTGTTAATCAACTATACTACAATATAAAATAAAAACTAAAAAAAAAAAAAGAGAGATTTTTAAAGGCAAACCAAAGACAAGGAGAAAATATTAACAATATAGGTATCTGTCAAAGAACTCATTTACATTATATGAAGAACTCCTACAAATATATTAATAAAAGACTAAAATATTTTTAATGGAACAAAGATTTAAACAGTGACTTTAGAAGATAATCAAATGGACAATAAGCAATGGAAAGTTGCCTAAAGCTTACTTATTAGCAAAATGCAAATTAAAACCACAATAAGCTAAAATTTAAAAGACTGACAATACCTAATGCCAGTAAAAATGTGGCACAAATAAAACACACATATATTGTTAGTATGGATGCAAAATGGTACAACCATTTGTAAAGCTGACAGTATCTAATGAAGTGAAACACACAACTAGTTTTTTGAAAAAGGATATGAGTGTTTTTTTAATACTTTTACAGCACTCATAAGTTTTAAACTATTGGTTTGTTTGTGTATTCTTTAATTATATGACCAAAGTCAAATATACAAAACTTTATTTTCTTTTAACTTCTTTGATTTCATATTTTGGTGGAAATGTGAGAAAATGCTAGCCAAGAAACAATTTTAAGCCAGAACTGAGTTTACGTGCATTCTTTCAAGAATTTGTCTTCTGCATAAGGAAAGGTACATCTCTATTTTGCAAACATGTTTCTGATGTTTCTTTAAAATAGATATCTTGTTTAAGAAACAGGGAATTGTGGCCAAAAAAAAATTAGCAAATAGGAAAGCCATCCTTCAGCTGTTAGGCATAAGACACAAAAATTTAAATGATTTTGCAGAAGTCTCTACAACTTACTGAAAATTAAATTGAAGTACATATAGTATGAGAACTTTTTTCAAAAGCAAAATGAGGATTTTTCCATCCATTGATTGAGTGACGTGAGTTTCTGGCAATATCTTTTATTTTGAATAATTTGAAAAAGCAAAACCATATTTCCAGATGCCCAGACTCTCCCAAAGTATTATTTCCAAGCAGATGAGCATAATTTGAATCAGTAATGTTCCCCAGCAAGTCAGTTAAGCCACTTTCCTGCATTATAAGATTGATGTCATCAGTATTAACCCATCCATTAGCCTGACTTCAAGGATTTTACATTATAAGATTCCCTCCTCTTCTCTAAAAGCTTATTCTGTCACTCAACCATTCTTAAAATGATGAGGCTTTCATATCACAACTTGATTAAATTATTTTTCTGTCAAGAATTTTAAGTTGATTAATTCCTTGTTTTAAGAGGAGTACTCATAAAATTGACCCCATGTGCTCCCTAGGATCTACCTTTATTTATTCATAGATACTCGGTATTACTCCTTTCTGTTGTCTTCAAGTCTAACTCCTTTTCCTAATTTATTCATCATAAAACTTCTATTAATCTATATTTATTTTCTTCTAATTGCCTCCCCAGATTTAATATGTTATTAGTGGTTTAATTTAATACTCAAAAAATCAAAGACACATCCAGGAAATAATACAATAATTTAACTGTGCATGTTGAACTAAATTCCCAAACTCCTGGAGGGATTTATTATATGGGCTTATGCTTCCTTCGGAGAAGGCAATGGCACCCCACTCCAGTACTCTTGCCTGGAAAATCCCATGGACAGAGGAGCCTGGTAGGCTGCAGTCCATGGGGTCGCGAAGAGTCGGGCACAACTGAGTGACTTCACTTTCACNCAATGGCACCCCACTCCAGTACTCTTGCCTGGAAAATCCCATGGACAGAGGAGCCTGGTAGGCTGCAGTCCATGGGGTCGCGAAGAGTCGGGCACAACTGAGTGACTTCACTTTCACTTTTTACTTTCATACATTGGAGAAGGAAATGGCTAACCACTCCAGTATTCTTGGCCTGGAGAATCCCAGGGACGGGGAGCCTGATGGGTTGCCATCGATGGGGTTGCACAGAGTCGGACACGACTGAAGTGACGCAGCAGCAGCAGCAGCAGCATGCTTCCTTAGCTAGAGATCACCAGATAAAGTAAGTGAGCTGATTTTACTTCATTTTTCATTTTAACAGATTTGAAATACAGAGTTTTTAGTTTATAGATTTGCTTATATTGAACTAAGTCCAATTACAGACTATTAAAATGTCAGAAATGTTTAAAATTGGAGGTAATTCTTTTAAGATTTAGACATAACTTCAAAAATTTATTACTACAATAAAATTACACAATTTGGAGGAAATGTAGGCAGAAATTGAATTCACGTCTCCTGAGCTGGGTCTCAGGTATGCAAGTATCAGGTAAATAACCTTGGGAAGACTATAATCTCTCAGTGAAGTTCCTTGTCTATAAATAAAGACAATAAAAATTTCATACATAGATTTTTGCTCAGGAGCCATCATGGAAGGAGTATCTGATTATGTCCAGTCTCTGTCCTGAAGATTTTCATTTGCGAAGACTGTTCTAACTCCTGGATAGCAGGATGTTTTCTTAAAGCCAGTGATAAATAGTGGACAAACATCTCACTCAAGATGACTCTTAAAGAGGGATACAGAATCATCTGCCTCATATTTATGCCCCACTGGATAAATAATCCCTGCTACTGCTACTGCTGCTAAGTCGCTTCAGTCATGTCCAACTCAGTGCAACCACATCGACGGCAGCCCACCAGGCTCCCCCGTCCCTGGGATTCTCCAGGCAAGAACACTGGGGTGGGTTGCCATTTCCTTCTCCAGTGCATAAAAGTGAAAAGTGAAAGTGAAGTTGCTCAGTCATGTCTGACTCCTAATGACCCCATGTACTGCAGCCTACCAGGCTCCTCCGTCCATGAGATTTTCCAGACAAGAGTACTGGAGTGGGTTGCCACTGCCTTCTAGAGATCTTGAAAAGAGCATAGGAGTTCACTAAACACCCACAAGGTGCAGGTATCCTCTAAGACATTGCAATCATTCAAGGGAAGGTTACCATTTGGGGCATAAAAGAGCTATCCTCACACAGAAACCAATTTGCTAGTGTTGACTGAATCGGGGTGTCACATTTTCAAGAGGAATATTCCCCTTTGAGTGAAAAAACTACTCTTTAAGTAGAACATTGGTACGAAAGGCAACAGGATAAAACCAATACCACTACCACTAACAGGAGACAATGGTGGATTGGGTATGGCATCCACACAAAAGAACATGCCTGACTTTTCCATTTTTGTTGTATCAACACCCACATAGAAGGAAAGTCAAAATACAGTGACCAAGATAAGACAGGAGCTGGAACTCAAGTAAAGACAGGGAGTCGAGAGCAACTCTTTCAAGGTTGGTAGCAATCTTTTACCAAATGAAATATTATATTAGAAATATTATGGATAACTACTACATAAAGTGAATTAAAATAACACATAAGGTCCTCAAAACATTTAGATATTCACTTTGGTTAAGAAGTGCTTTCTTGTTTGTGATCCTGAGTTGTCTTGAGCCAACTACTAAAATTAACAAATAAGAGGTGGGGAAAAGAACAAGCCAGAATTATCTGTTGCTTGCTCCTACTTCCATTGTAAAATGCAGCATATATTTATACTAGAACTGGTCATAGAGAACTAGGAGAGGGTGGTGTTAGGACACACAGGAAGCATAGAATTTTAAGGAGAAAATGATCCCTAGGTCAAATATAATTGAGAAGTCCAATATATGACTGCAGGTCATAATGACCGTGAGAGCCGTTTCTAAGTATCTATAAAGTAACAGGCACAAAGCCAGACTGTAGTAGGAAATGGGAAATGAGAAAGTGGAAGAGGGTGTCTGAACCACTATATCTTGATATTGAGGAGAATTAAGGACAAGAGTCTTAAGTCTTTTATGGAAAAAAATCATCTCACATATTTTTCATGAAAACATCAACTTACATGTTTAACACTGACTCATGCACAAACTTTTAATAAATTCCTTCCAAATTAATTTCACTTAGGACTTCCCTGGTGGCTCAGACGGTAAACTGTCTGCCTACAATGCAGGGAGACCCAGGTTCAATCCCTGGATCAGGAAGATCCTCTGGAGAAGGACATGGCAACCCACTCCAGTACTCTTGCCTGGAAAACCCCATGGACAGAGGAGTGTAGTAGGCTACAGTCCATGGGGTGGCAAAGAGTTGGACACGACTGAGCAACGTCACTTTCACTTTCTTTCACTTTACTAATCACCTTTCAACTTCTAATTACAGACATGATCACAACAAACCATGTTAACGGGATTACCTAACACCCAAGTAATCAAGTCACTCCCATATGCCTCTGCTGTTAGGGTCCCCACATGAAGGCCCCATTCAGTTGAATAAGTTTACAGATGCTCATGAGAAAGGTCTTATCCCCTAGAACATGACACCACACCGAATAATAAAATGAGAAGTGATAAATTTATTTCAATTTTCAAATGCAAATCCCCATGAATATTTTATTTTTCTATTTACCTTTAAGCCTAAAGAATTCTCCTTTTTCAACATCTAATTCTAACCATTTTTGGCATTAATAGCCCTTGAATAAAAAATATCTTACATAAAATAAAGGGCCCCATTCTAATATTAACTTTACCATTCCTTATTCATCTCAATTAAGGATTCATTTATCACTTGTGCTACATTTTATGTGATCCTAAGATTCCATTAAACCTTTTTAAAATTACCAGGCTTGTCAGTATCTCTTTATATCAAAGAGATCTAGGTCAAGACAAGACATAGGAGGGTTCTGGGCTCACCTCCTTCCACAGCACACCAAATCCACAAGTAAATATGAAACAACTTCCTCTGAATTAAACCTAATAACCAAGGGGCTGCTTTGCATCAGCTGAATGAGAGAACTAAGTCCCACATGGAAGTAGGTTGGGGAGACTAAGACACGTCACCCAGTAAACCGTACCAAGGGCAGAGTGATGCCTAACAAGAAGGGAATTCAACCCCCAGAGCTTCTCCCTGAGGAGTACAGGGTTTGACGCCCCCTGAATGCATGGGGAATCCCAAGTTTTAAGGCCTGCCCCTGACAGACAAGCCCTCAAAGCATCTATCTTTGAAAATCCCCTTGATTCAGTCCAGAAGACCCACGAGGTTTAGACCATTTTAACCAGTCTAAAGGGCTCCAGCTCTCTGACTCAGCTGCTGCAGGGCTCAACTCAAAGGCAGTGGATGAAGTCCAAAATTTTTGTGAATGAAACTCATTTGCTTACCTTGAAGCTGTTGGCAGGAGGGGCAGGTATCTAATTCAGCTCATATCTGGGACCTGATGGCTGCTGGCACCATCCCCTGAGCCTGTCCTAGCCCCAGATATCATCTTTAAAAGAAAAAAAATAACTCTTTTCTTTTTTCTTTTGTACGCCGCCCCCCTTCCTGCCCTTTTCCTTGCACATGTCATCTATACACTCTCCCTCTCCACAGTTCCTGGCAGACGGCGTCTTGCCGAGTTTTCCTAGGGCACCATTGTTTTCTCTCTCCTTCCTGGCAGCTCAGGTCTGTAGCCTCCACCAGGCCTCAACCTGGCTGATGCATCCCATCTTCATACTCTCCCTCTGCGTGTTCCTGATCACCAGTATATCCTAGAGGGGAGGTTTTAAGTACATCTTCTGCCCTGGTTTTTGCAGCTGACACCCAGAAGACACCTCTAGATCTGACTCTGGTGGCCTGTGGGGCTTAAGCTTGGGTACCACAGGACTATATACATTTGCATATTTTCAAAACTGCTACCTGGGGGTCAGGCTGCCAGTCTGCCTGAATCTCCCTCCTGCCAGAGATCCTTCCCTTTGGGACACAGGATGGTTCTAGGAAAACCCTCAACTACAGGGAGCTGCTAGGAATCAGCTGGCTGAACGATTGCAAAAGTTTGAGAGAGCCAGGACAGGGTTGAAGGATGAGGCTCATCTCCTACATGGGGCCCCTTCTTCAAGATGGGGAGAGGAGCTGTCTATCTAATGCATGGACACCAACATGGAGTCAAGCAAAACAGAGAAATAGAAGACTATGTTCCAAACAAAAGAAAATATTTGAACTTCAGGGGGAAAAGTCCAATGAAATGGAACTAAGTAATTTAACTTTATATCAATTTTCTTAAACTTACCCTCATAGTCTGTGGATCTCTGATGTCCTGAATGCTTAAGAATCAGATTTATCTATTTTCAAAAACATTCTCCAGGAATATATCTCATCCCTTTCTAGAATGATCAGACAAACAAATCTTTACCTACATGGATTTCAACAGACTTTGTGAGTAAAATAATAATCATGTAATCCAAAAAGCATTAAAGCACTCATGTTTGTCCTTCACTAGAATGACCATAAACTGTCATCCAAACTGGGAAACGCCAGAGAGTTAAAAGAGATCGTATTGTGACTATACAAAAAGGTAGCCATTGACCAGGACAGAGTCAGGGAAACCTGGTGTTTTAGCTAGCCTGACACTCAAATTTTTAGCTATACTGTACAAAAATAAAATAAATAATGAAGGAGCTACAACAATTATGGGTAAGGAGTGGAGATAGTGGAGGTTTGTGTCTTGCTTTTACAGTTCCCGTAAATCGTCATTCTTACTTTGATGTGCACCACTGCTGCAGAATAATGCTGGCACTGTCTGAAAACGGTTGACCTTGGTCATAAACCTCTGTAGGGGGCTAAGTCCTTAGTGTGAAGTCACTCAGTCGTGTATAACTCTGTGAGGCCCCATAGACTGTAGCCCACTAGGCTCCTCCATCCATGGGATTTTCCAGGCAAGAGTCTTGGAGTGGGTTGCCATTTCCTTCTCTAGGGGATCTTCCCAACCCAGGGATTGAACCCAGGTCTCCCGCATTGTAGGCAGACGCTTTACTGTCTGAGCCACCAGGGAGTCATAAACCTCTGTACTGGACTAATTCCTTAAGCTACATTCTAACTTTCTTTTTCTCCAGCTTTCTGACTTCATTTCTCACCACCCCAACCCTCTGTTCTTGAGCTTGCCTCATTCTTTGGCCTTGCTGTTTGTAGACTGCTTTTCCACTACAAACTTGGTCTCCTTTCAGCTGCGATTTGGATTCTCCCCACATTAAACTAGGTTCAGTTCCAACATGAGACAACATAAAACACTAAAATTACCCAATTTTTCCATCACTCTTTTATCATGGAAAGAGATATGGAAGCCAGAAATTAATTCATTCTCAATAACTTTGAGTGCCATAATTCTGGATCAAAATATAATCTTCTCTCAGAATATGACCAAAGCCAAGTGTATGCTGAATATTAAGATATTTTTTATCATTTCCAATTTAATAATCTCAACAGAAAACAGATGCAAACAGATCATTTTATAAGCAGTCATCAAACTCATGGAGCTGACATTGGGTGATACTTTAGAAAACAAGTGATTAAACCTTCTTCCATTATTATCTAAATAGCTCTATAAATAAATGTGTCATTTGCAGTCCGAAAGAGTTGGTTGGCAAAGCTGAGTGACATCCAAGTTTACTTTAAATCAGGGCTTCCAGTTTTGGAGTTTTCTTGTAAAGAATTCATTTCTGACTACTCTTCCCATTGGCTTAGTGCCAATGGGAATGCAAAGAAGTTTAGTGTGTATCTTTGTGTTTTAATGCATCTGGGAGACATACTACACATTAAGATGACAGATGGGAAGAACCAACATTGACTTTGGGCAATTCAGAGGTTTCCAAGAACCCATTAATTTTGTGTTCCAGAAGTTTAGGCACTAGTTTGAAAACAATAAATTAACTGTGCTAACGTAGTGAAAAAACTTTGCTTTTATATAATGAGGAAAAACACAAATAATACACATCGTCTTATTAACATCCAACCTAGCGGTTAGTGCTTTTTTATTCCCTAAAAGTTTATAAATTATGATACCTCCACTCTGAAGTGGAAATCTGTGACATGTGGGGATTCTAGAGGACACTTCTGAGGCTGGAATTGTTCCAGTTTTCATCATGATATAATGTTTCTCAAATCTGAGAGAAGGAAAATAATGTGGTTTTTTTTGTGTTAAATACCTACTCCGTAGATTCAGACAACTGCTTGCAGGACCGTTCGTCGTTTGGGGTGGGTTAAATATAGTAGACAATCAAGGAATGGTGAATAGGGTGAGAGAGCCTGTGCTTAGTCACCCAGGCTTGTCCCACTCTTTGTGACTCCAGGGACCGCAGCCTGCCAGGCTCCTCTGTCCATGGGGATTCTCCAAGCAAGAATACTGGAGTGGGTTGCCATGCCCTCCTCCAGAGGATCCTCCCAACCCAGGGCTCAAACCCAGGTCTCCCGCATTGCGGGCAGATTCTTTACCCTCTGAGCCACAAGGGAAGCACAGGAATACTGGAGTCAGTAGCCTACCCCTTCTCCAGGGGATCTTCCTGACCCAGGGACCAAACCAGGGTCTTCTGCATTACAGGTGGAGTCTTTACAGCAGAGCTACCAACTGCATTTTAATATAATTTTTATTTTCTTAGTATTTATTTATTTGACTCTTTTGAGTATTAGTTGTGGCACATGGGATTTCGTTTTGTCATGCAGCATCTTTCGTTACAGTGCGCAGACTGTCTAGACGTGGCCCGCGAGCTTCAGTAGCTGTGGCACAATGGCTTAGCTTCCCCGTGGCATGTGTGATCTGAGTTCCCTGCCCAGGGATCGAACCCACATCCCCTACATTGCAAGGCAGATTCTTAACCACTGGACCACCAAGGAAGTCCCTAATGTAATTTTTAGAGGTTAATTTCCATTTACTGTTATTACAAATATCAGTTGTATTCCCTGTGTTACACAATACATCCTTGTAGCTTACCTTACATCCAACAGTTTGGACCTCCCACTTCCTCACCCCTGTATTGCACCTTCCTCACCCCCTGGTAACCACTGGCCTGTTTCTGTATCTGTTAGTCTGCTGCAATTCTGTTACATTCACTAGTGTTTTTTGTATTTGGTGGATTCCACATATAAATGACATCAGACAGTGAAAAGTGAAAGTTAGTCACTCAGTCATATCCAACTCTTTTGGATCCCATGCCAGGGATCTTTTTGAGCCCTGCCAGGCTTCTTTGTCCATGGAATTTTCCAGGCAAGAGTACTGGAGTGGGTTGCCAATTCCTTCTCCTGGGGATCTTCCTGACTCAGGGATTGAACCCAGGTCTCCTGCATTGCAGGCAGATTCTTTATCATTTGAGCCACCAAGGAAACTCTATCATATAATATTTGTCTTTGACTTATTTTGCTTAATATAGCATAAAATATTTAATATAAACAATGCCTTGTATAAATAATCAGTAACTTCTCAAATATCATTCATTTCATTCTCAAAAATATATTTATTTTAAAATCCACAGTTATATGAACTTATTATTGAGGAATTTGATCTGTGGGTTTTAAATGTTTTACTTTAAATCCGAATCATACCCCATAGACAAATGAATGTTTCATATCATTTATACTGAATACATATTAAAACATTTCTGAAATCTGAAAAAAGTCAGTTACACTTAACAAAAGGAAAATATTTATCAGTGATGCTTACTGAAATTTTACCATATAATTTCTTGCTTTAAGATGAAAAGACTCAAAATTACCAGATAAGCATTTACTTTTTTTTTTTTCTCCAAAACAAAGTTTGTGAAGAAATCAAGTACACAAAGAGCTCTCCTGAACCATGTTCAACTCGAGGCCCCCCTGGAGGGACAGATGTAAAGAATGAAAGACTCCAGTTTACCTTTGAGGAGAAAATAGGAGGTTAACGCTGATTAGGCAGCAATAGGACATTTCAAAATAAAAGTGCCAGTGTTCAGCTCCCTGGGAATCTCAACCAACATCCAAACTTAGACAGTCTGTCCATATTATTTAAGAATGTGTGTTCTCATACACAACAAAATCATATAATTTGTGTTATTTCTCCATGTGTGTGTGTGTGATCTTAGAAAAAGAACAATTATAACAAGTGAAATGATCAGAGAGTTCTCTGAGATCTCCCAAGAAGGTTGGTCAAAAGAATAATGAGAGGAAAACAAAAACCAATTTCAGTTTGTGTAGGGCAAAAGCAAGGAAATGTTTGACTCTTTTCAACAATTGTGGTCATCTGCTCAAAATCTAAAGGGAAGCCTCACTTGGATTATGCCTTTAGACATACCTTGACTCGAAGGCTTCTCTAATGCCTGAGTGCCCTCAGTCAAGACTGCTCATTGAATTTGGTTAAAGCAGAGCACAGCCATAATTTCAAAACTATTAAGTCCCAGCGAGCAAAAACCTAGATGGTGCTCTGGTAATAGTTAAACCTCCCTTCCAAAAGTGCATGCTCTTTGATAAAATGTTGATAGAAGCAACCAGAAATGAAAATGACTTCAATTTCCATGCACTCATTCTACCATTTATTACCATGTCACTCCTACCTCTAGTCCAGGCCATCATTATCACTCATCTAGGCAAGTTATACACTTAGATAAATCTTTTTACTGAGCCTTTACTTATCCTGTTGTTTCTCTTTCCATTCTCCACAAATATTAAGAAGTGCATCAAATCATATCACTTCTCTGTTTAAAATACCCTAATGTCTTCCCAGTTAGATTTAGAACAAAATTCAAAGTACTTGCCATGGCTAGGAAGCTCTGCACGATCTGACCTCTATCTCTTTAACTCCATCCTTACATCTTTCTCCGGTTTGCTCTTCTATTTACACTGGTTTTTTTTGTTTTGTTTTTTTTTTGTTTTTTTTTTTAAGATTATTTGTGTGAACCATTTTTAAAGTCTTCATTGAATTTGTTACTATATTGTTTTTATTTTGGTTTTTTGGCTGTGAGGTGTGTGGGATCTTAGCTCACCAACAAGGGATTGAACCCACAACCCCTGCACTGGAAGGTGACGTCTTAACCCCTGAACCACCAGGGAAGTCCCTCTACATTGGTCTTGATGCTGACCCAGTGTTCTCATGACAGAACATTTGCCCTTGCCAATCTCTCTGCCTACACGCTTATTCCCCAAAGGTCCACTTGCCTCACTTCATTTAGGTATCTTCAATACCACCTTCTCCCAGAGAAGGGAGCGCTTCTCTGACCAAATGGTCTGAAAACCTTTAAATTTTCAATTCTTTACATGATTCCCTGTTCAAATCAGATGATCTTTGGGGGACTCAGTTTCTTCATGAATTCAGTTCAGTTCAGTTGCTCAGTTGTGTCACTCTTTGTGACCCCATGGACTGCAGCATGCGTGTTTCCCTGTCCATCACCAAATTCCAGAGCTTACTCAAACTCTTGTCCATCGAGTCGGTGATGCCATCCAACCCTCTCATCCTCTGTCGTCCCCTTCTCCTCCCGCCTTCAATCTTTCTCAGCATCAGAGTCTTTTCAAATGAGTTGGTTCTTGGTATCAGGTGGCCAAAGTATTGGAGCTTCAGTTTCAGCATCAGTCCTTCCAATGAACATTTCCTAAAGGAAATCAGTCCAAGGGAGTCTCAAGAGTCTTCTCCAACACCACAGTTCAAAAGCATCAATTCTTCGGTGATCAGTGTTCTTTAGAGTCCAACACTCTCATCCATACATGACCACTGGAGAAACGATAGCCTTGACTAGATGGACCTTTGTTGACAAAGTAATGTCTCTACTTTTCAATATGCTGTCTGGGTTGGTCATAACTTTCCTTCCAAGGAGTAAGCCTCTTTTAATTTCATGGCTGCAATCAACATCTGCAGTGATTTTGGAGCCCAGAAGAATAAAGTCAGCCACTGTTTCCACTGTTTCCCCATCTATTTCCCATAAAGTGATGGGACCAGATACCATGATCTTCATTTTCTGAATGTGGAGCTTTAAGCCAACTTTTTCACTCTCCACTTTCACTTTCAAGAGGCTCTTTAGTTCCTCTTCACTTTCTGCCATAAGGGTGGTGTCATCTGCATATCTGAGGTTATTGATATTTCTCCCAGCAATCTTGATTCCAGCTTGTGCTTTCTCCAGCCCAGCGTTTCTCATGATGTACTCTGCATAGAAGTTAAATAAGCAGGGTGACAATATACAGCCTTGCTGCTGCTGCTAAGTTGCTTCAGTCCCGACCCCATAGACGGCAGCCCACCAGGCTCCCCCATCCCTGGGATTCTCCAGGCAAGAACACTGGAGTGGGTTGCCATTTCCTTCTCCAATGCATGAAAGTGAAAAGTAAAAGTGAAGTCACTCAGTCGTGTCTGACTGTTTGCGATCCCATGGACTGAAGCCTACCAGGCTCCTCCATCCATGGCAAGAGTATTGGAGTGGGTTGCCATTGCCTTCTCCTGATAGACTCCTTTTCCTATTTAGAACCAGTCTGTTGTTCCATGTCCAGTTCTAACTGTTGCTTCCTGACCTACATGCAGGTTTCTCAAGAGACAGTTCAGGTGGTCTGGTATTCCCATCTCTTGAAGAATTTTCCACAGTTTATTGTGATCCACACAGTCAAAGGCTTTGGCATAGTCAATAAAGCAGAAATAGATGTTTTTCTGGAACTCTCTTGCTTTTCCCATTATCCAGCAGATGTTGGCAATTTGATATCTGGTTCCTCCGCCTTTTCTAAAACCAGCTTGAACATCAGGAAGTTCATGTTTCACATATTGCTGAAGCCTGGCTTGGAGAATTTTAAGCATTACTTTACTAGCATGTGAGATGAGTGCAATTGTGTGGTAGTTTGAGCATTCTTTTGCATTGCCTTTCTTTTGGATTGGAATGAAAACTGACTTTCCAGTCCTGTGGCCACTGCTGAGTTTTCCAAATTTGCTGGCATATTGAGTGCAGCACTTTCACAGCATCATCTTTCAGGATTTGAAATAGCTCAGCTGGAATTCCATCACCTCCACTAGCTTTGTTCATAGTGATGCTTCCTAAGGTAGATGTATTTAAATCAAGGTTCTGCTGAGGATACTTCCAAACCACCTATATGGCCATTGGCAGATCTTAGGTCCTCATTGGCCATTGATTGGAGATGTTAGTTCCTTATCACATGACCCTTGCCACAGGGCATCTCACAACACAGCAGCTGCTTTCCTTCAGAGACAACCTATGAGACAGGAAGAAAGGAATGGAAAATGGCAGCTACCTTTTCTTTGTAACCTAATCTTGAAAGTGATATCTATCACTTTGCCATATTCTATTGTTTAGAAATGAGTCACTAGGTCCAGCCCACACTCAAACAATCAAGAGAGAATAGTGATTCATCAGAGGCAAGCCTAAAGGCTGTCTGCCACACTTTTGTATGAAATGGAAATGATATTCCCTGCCATGCAAAATGGTTGGTTATAAAAGCACAATATAAATATATTGTCAATAACTTATATGTATATACATTTGGTCCTTGGTGTCCATCGTTTCCATATCTTTCAATTCAACCAAATATACATCAATAATATTCAGGGGAAAACAAATCGAGAAAGTTCCAAAAAAGCAAAACTTGAATTTGTTGCATGCTCAGCAACTATTTACATAGCATTTACATCGTATTTACAATTATTTACATAGCATTTACATTGTATTATGTATTATAAGTAGTCTAGAGATGATAAAATTATGCAGGAGGATGTGCATGGGTTATACAGAGACAATGTGCCATTTTCTATAAGGAACTTGAGCATCTGTTGATTATAACATCTCTAGGGGTCCAAGGATCAATCTATTGGGGATGCTGAGGAATGGCTATAACTTATTTCAAGTCCTTGTTGTAAGACTTACACTAATATGAATAAGGGCAACACAAAAACTTTCTTGCAGATGAAAAAGATTTAAAGGGAACTTCTCACTGCACAGAAATTACTGTTAGAGTTATGACCAGAATTCAAAAGATAAAACGCCACTCTGTACTTTACCCACTTGTTTGTGCTTTGATTTTTTTTACCCATAAGAAGTGCAAGTAGTAGTTTTTAATGCCTTCTCCAACAAAATTCTAGATGCCAAGTATAATTATTCTAAATATTTAGAATCATCATAGGAAAATAAATGTACTTCCAGCACTATAAATGTAATGAGCTTAGCCACAAATTTTTAAGTCACAAAGTTAAAATAATCATAAGGCTTCAGAGCATATATAAGATCTGAAATACTTGCTTGGAAATTAAACTAACTTCAGGAAATTAAACTATCATATATTTTCATAGAGAAAAGTAGTTTATAGATGTTATTTTCAAGAAATGGCATTTTATTCCACTGAAATGGTAAATATTAAATAACTCAGACATTATAGAAATAAAGGCACTGACAAGTTATTTTCTAAAAGTGTCTGTAAGACTTAAGGGCCCAGAACTTAAACGGTCCACAAGGGAATAAAGGAAAGATCTTAAATCTAGGACACTTTTTTATTCACAATCCACTACATTTTTCACTTTATAGCAGAAAACATTTCAATAAATATGTGGCAGCATATAGTGTGTAAAATATATCATGCAGAAAAGTGATTAATAATTTAAAAAAAGACAAGAATACTCTAACTAGAAACTCAAAATCTAGTCAAAAAGATAAGGCATAACCACATAAAATGGTAACTTAACCATAATGCCAAATGTCCACTTGCTCATCCTGCCCTTCAAGATCTATATGAGATTAGCTTGAACCTCAAACTGCTCCTTCAGTGGGAAGACAATTGTCTTCTTCTGAATTTCTGAAAATCCCCCGCCATTTCTCGAAGCTCTCTGGCTCTGATTTCTCCCTTCTTAATCCTCCATATTCTTTCCAGCTTCTGGTGTTTAGGGTTCCTTCATCCTCACTGCTCCTCTTTAACCTCAGTGCAGCCCTCCACTGATTTAATTTGTTTCCCATGAAAACCACTCACATCAGGCTTATGTGTGTGTAACAGCCATAACTGAGTATTTGAGAAGAAAAAAAAAGAGTTGATATCACAAGCACAC
Source organism: Redunca redunca (assembly GCA_006410935.1). Lineage (NCBI taxonomy): Eukaryota > Metazoa > Chordata > Mammalia > Artiodactyla > Bovidae > Redunca > Redunca redunca. The sequence continues at coordinate 504,573 of SJYQ01000543.1, forward strand.
AAATGCCTAAAAAACGTGTCTTGGACATCTGCTAGGGAGGAGAAGGGGACGACAGAGGATGAGACGGCTGGATGGCATCACTGACTGGATGGACGCGAGTCTGAGTGAACTCTGGGAGTTGATGATGGACAGGGAGGCCTGGGGTGCTGCGATTCATGGGGTCGCAAAGAGTCGGACACGACTGAGCGACTGAACTGAACTGAGGCCATTTCCTCCAGTCGCCAGCCCTCCCCCGAGATGTGTGGTTCTCTGTTCCTCCCTTCCGTCTCCCCCCCTCCAATCTTGTTTCAGTTTTGTCTTCTCTTTTTGCCTCAGTGACCTTTATTCTCCTTGGCTTATGTTCTCTCTCCAAGCGGAATCAAAGTTCTCCTTAACAAGAAACAGTCTTCTCCCCAGGAGAAAGTCGGGTGCTAGTTGTTTCTGAAAGACAACTTCTTTTGCCCTTCCGCACCATGTTAAGTACTGAGCATACACAAGGGCAATCCTTTTCGTACAGTTGCTTATGGTGATTTTCTAATTTAAGATTCACTTTCTTCAGCTGTCTAAATTAGTACTTAATTTTTAGTTGTCAGCATATGTAGGGGTCACTTAGACTGCTTCTTTAAAATGTAAATTCCTGATCCTCACCCTGATATCCTGAATCAGGAACTATGAGGTGGGTCTCAGGGACTGTGAAAGTGAAAAAGTGAAAGTGAAGTCACTCAGTCGTGTCTGACTCTTTGTGACCCCATGGACTGTAGCCCACCAGGCTCCTCCGTCCATGTGATTCTCCAGGCAAGAGTACTGGAGTGGGGTGCCACTTCCTTCTCCAGGGGATCTTCCTGATCCAGGGATCGAACTCAGGTCTCCAGCATTGCAGGCAGATGCTTTAACCTCTGAGCCACCAGGGACTGTGAACACCAGCTAACAGGGATTCTGACAGCAGTGGTCCAAAGGACACAATTTAAGAAACACTGACCTTTTCGTTGATAAAAACATTGATTTAGTTCTCAGCTCCAAAGAGTGCCAAAGACACTGTATCCTCAGCTTGAAAGTAATTCACAGTCATTTCTTCCAATCTTTAAAACTGTAAGATTGGTGAAAAGTTTGGAAATTGTTTATTGAAGCTTGGGGCAGGGGGAGCTGGAAAAGATAAGCTTAAGTATAAATACATATACAGAAATGAAAGGCCCACATAGGCAGAGATTTTTATTTGTATTTCATTGATGGAATTTTTGGGAGCTTACCAAGTGGCTCAGTGGGTAAAGAACCTGCCTGCAATGCAGGAGACTCAGGAGATGTTGGTTCAGTCTCTGGGTTCAGAAAATCCCCTGAAGGAGGGCATGGCAACCCTCTACGGTATTCTTGCCCAGAGAATCTCACGGATAGAGGAGCCTGTCGGGCTACAGTCCATAGGATTGCAAAGAGTCAGACGTGACTGACGTGATTGAGCACACTTACACTGATGAGTTGCTAACCTGGACAAGTGCCTGGACTATGGTATTTCTTAATCCTTATAAGAAATACTATAGCAATCAGTTACGGACACACAAAGGAAAGTTATGAAGTTACTTCAATATAATTTTTGAGATATTCAGGAGCCAAAGGAAATAATTGCTAAAATCTAGAATGTGGAAAACCAAGTAGCAAGATATTAAAAAATTATTCTGTCCTCTTAATATGTTAGAGAAAAGGCTAAATTCAAATTAAAGGAACACTCCCACTGATTCCTCTATAGGATATCATCACATTCACATGAAAATAATCTCCTTATTACTGGCAGAAACAAATTACTGAAAGGTACCTGAGAAAATTGAATTTCAAGCTAGAGCAGACTCTTCTGGGAAAACTGAGTTTTAGGTTAGTTTGTATTCTTTGTCAAGATCTGATGTCATCCTTCACAGGCAACTTTCCAGGGGCCAAAGTTATCCCATTCTCTCCTCCCCTCATGAAATTTTTAAAGCGTGTGTTAGAGCAGAAGTTTTATAAAAATGTCTGTCTCTTAAGAAAGTAAAAACCTGTCTGCTATGGAGATAGCCATCTCACTGTATGGGGAAAATATCTAATTCCAACATCACCCTCTGTTCAGAAGTTAATTTATGAAACAAACATTTGGCAATCTGAAATGTTTCTCCACTAGTAACAACACTGTAGACATTTGGTCGAATAAATGTAACCATTTAGACTTATCAGTTAACCACAAAAACAGGACTCTATTATACAAATACCCTGGAAGAAAACCACATCACATATGTAGCTGATTTCTACATTTTTATTGTGCTGTATGTATTGTAAATGAATGTATTTTGCTTCAGTATTTACTCCTTTGACCTTTTAGAGTCTTAATGAGACTCCCGAAGCAACAATCAAAGCACAGTGTTCCATTTTGGAAGCATTCAGAAAGCAATGCATTTTGGCTAAATTTAGTTGTAGCATTCAGAATTTAAAAACACATCCAGCCATCTTTCTAGGAGACACATAGTCACTCATTTTATATTTAAGTACATTGNGCATTCAGAAAGCAATGCACTTTGGCTAAATTTAGTTGTAGCATTCAGAATTTAAAAACACATCCAGCCATCTTTCTAGGAGACACATAGTCACTCATTTTATATTTAAGTACATTGCTCAAATAACAGTTGCTTCTTCTTAGCTCACTCATGCTAAAAAATAAAAAGTTGGGTTGGAGGGAAGAGAGGAGACAATAACAAAACCTGACCCATGTAAGGCTCTTAATGACTGCAACTCAGGCATATTCATTTTGTAGGACACTAAACAATGGAAACTTTTGTGCTCATTTTAAACTATTTTGGCTCAGAAAACACAAATTACAATTAAAATTGAGGCCACAAAATTATAAGCTGAAGACATTAAGAACTGCTCATGTTAAAGAAATATTGTCTGCTTTATCAAGAATTATATTTGGCAACTGAAAATAATTGAAAGTTAGGGAGAGAAAATTCAAAGTAGTAGTTTATCTCCTAAATGATAACTTGGGAAATATCATATCTTTAAGCATTCGAAAGTTTATTCATTTAAGCAGTAGTCCATATTCTAAGATGTGTTTAGCTTATGGTAATAAGTCAGAATTTTTTTCTGGGTAACAGAATTTAAAAGAGCTCACCAAGCACTAGAAAGTCAGCTCTTCAGCTCCACACAGTTAAATTACTTTCTGGGTGTGAAAAACTGCTAGATTAGAGAGACCAGATGCATTGGAAAGTTTAAGCACCACTCAAATGCAGTCTAGCATTCTTCACTGGAAATCTAGATTTTAAAAAGCAGCTATTTTTTTGTTGTTGTTGTTTAATTTTCTTTATTTTGGCAAGAACACAACTTGAAATCTAGCCTCTTAGCAAATTTATGAGAGTGTTGTTATTGTTGTTTAGTTGCTAAATCGTGTCCAACTCTTTCATGACCTCATGGACAGTAGCCCTCCAGGTTCTCCTGTTCATGGGATTTCCCAGGAGAATGCTGGAGTGGGTTGCCGTTTCCTTCTCCAGGCGATCTTCCCAAACCAGGGATTAAAACTGTGTCTCCTGCATTGCAGACAGACTCTTAGCCTCTGAGCCACCAGGGAAGCCCTTTTGAATGTATAATACAGCATTGTTGACTACAGGTGCAACCTTGTACACCAGAGCTCTAGAACTTACCCATCTTGTATTGCTGAAACTTTTTGCAGTAACTCCCCATTTCCTCCTTCCTCCAGTCCCACCATTCTACTCTTTGGTTCTATGAATTTGACTTACTTTATTTTTTAATTTATGTATTTTTAATTGGAAGATAGTTGCTTTAAAATATTGTGTTGGTTTCTGATTTACTTTATGCAACTGGATTTATGCAGTATTTGCCTTTCTGTGATTGGCTTATTTCACTTAGCAAAGGCTTCCCTGGTGGTTCAGATGGTAAAGCATCTGCCTACAATGCGGGAGACCTGGGTTTGATCCCTGGGTTGGGAAGATCCACTGGAGAAGGAAATGGCAATCCACTCCAGTACTCTTGCCTGGAAAAGCCCATGGATTATAGCGTGGTAGGCTATAGACCACGAGGTCACAAAAAGTCGGACATGACTGAGCTACTTCACTTTCACTTTCATGTCCTCAAGATTCATCCATGTGGTTGCATATTGCAGAATTTCCTTCTTTCTTAAGGCCAAATCATACTGGATGGTATGTATGTACCACATTTTCTTAAATAAATAAAAATCAGTTATCTCAGAATTTACAAAATTGTAAATGAAGGGGAAAGCCAGCCTGGCTTCTGAGACAGTAAAGTTGTCTGAGGGGGCCTCCATGTTGAGACATGTTTTCCAATAGCACAGAAGCCAGTGTGAAAAGATGGGAGTAAAAGGAAAGGGATTAGGAAAGCCATTCTTTATTTATTTATTTATTTTTTTAATTTTTATTTTAACTTTAGTTTACTTTACAATACTGTATTGGTTTTGCCAAACATTGACATGAATTCACCACGAGTGTACATGCGTTCCCAAACATGAATCCCCTCCCACCTCCCACCCCATACCATCTCTCTGGGTCCTCTCCTTGCACCAGTCCCAAGCATCCTGCATCCTGCATCGGACATCGACTGGCGATTCGTTTTAGGAAAGCCATTCTTCCAACCTCCTGCCCACGTGCATCTAACCTGAACTGCGGGGTACTGTCTCTGGCTGGTCAGGTTCTGCTGGGGGAGAAAGCTCAGGGAAGAAAAGAAAAGGAGTGTGGAAAGGAAGGAAGCAGGAGGGAACATGAAACTCCCCAAGATCCACTTATTGTGTCACATAACTTTGTCGGCATAAGATTAAATTCCCTAGGGACTCCCCTGTTGGTCCACTGGTTAAGATTTTTCCTTCCATTGAAGGGGGTGCAGGTTCAACCCTTGGTCAGGGAGTTGAGATCCCACATGCCTTGCAGCCAAAAATCAAAACATAAACCAGAAGCAATATTGTAACAAATTCAATTAAGACTTTAAAAATAGTCCACAACAAAAAAATCTTAAAAAAAAAAAAAGATTAAAGCCCTTTACCAATCTCTTCTACCCTTCCCCCAACAAATATGAAGCATTTCTCAACTGTATAGATGTCTACTGGATCACAGGTAAATCTAAAATTATATCTGTACTCTTAGAAATTAAAAAAAAAAGGGTTGAACATCATTGTGAATTAGATGCAAAAAGTGAAGAAGTCAACATCAAACCTGGGTCAGGGGTGTCTTCCAACAGCCATACCCTTGCCACAGCAAAGAGCTCCTGGTAGGTAACAATAGGGGAGCGATGGGTGAGGAGAGCCCACAAACAGAGTCTAAACAAAACAAGCTAAAACCTCACCAACAGCTTACAAATATTTAAGGGCTTCCTGAATTAGTGAATGAAAGCTACATTAGGGCCAATTCTAGATGGCACCCTACTGGAAAATCCCATGGACAGAGAAGCATGGTGGGCTACAGTCCATAGGGTCAAAAAGAGTCAGACGCAACTGAGCACGCATGCATGCAGCCAGGCGCTTAGTACATACCAAGTGTCAGGATCAGATTGTAGATGCAGGAATGTCTGTACATCTGAGCTGAAACGGAATTCTATGTGATGTCTTCTGGCACAGCAGCTTTCTTTCAAGAGATGTTCTAATTTCAAACCATCATTCTAGAAGTCAGCAAATTGTAAGCCTGAATACACAAAAACTGCACCAAAGAATATTGATGAAATCTTCCCCTATCCTCCCAAACCACAAATCTTGACTGTAGCTATCAAGAAAATGTTTGCTTGCAAACATTTAGAAATAATTGTGAGAGTTCAACACAAAACTTGGATGAGGTAAGTAGCATTGTTCAGCATATAAATGTTTGCACAAAACAAAAGAATGCGTTCATAAGAAAAGGATATGTTCACAGAACAGGGTGTGTTTGGGGAGGCTGTCTGAGGCCATAAACTGAAAAAACTGGGGGCAGATGTGGTCACCTTTAGACAACAGATCACAGAAATTAAGAGCAAGGGCTGTGTGGGCAAGCTAACCCAGAGCCTTATTTTTCACCCACATCTTACTGGTTGTGAGACCATGTGTAGTTAATTATACTACCATCTCTGAATCTTAGTCTTACTATCTTTAAAATGAAAATAAGACATTTTCTTTTTGAAGTAAGCTGGAAATGCATTGTGCATGATTTAGCATAGTGTCTGGCATATAGTAAGAACTCAACCTAGATTTGACTTATTTTTCAGTTGTTTCCTTTTTAACTAGATAAATTGGGAGAATACAGCATTGATCATTTTGGATCAAATAATCTATCCCTGTATTCTATCCCTGTGTGTAGAATCAGAAGGTATTGTAGTCACTTTCCATATGTCAATACTCTGAGAGGGAGAAGTATAGAATTGATCAAAGCCCTTAGTTTTACAATCATCATCAAGTGAATCTTGCTTGTCTTTCAGAGTCACCATCTCTATACTTTTTTACTCCTTTATGTAAATAAGTGTTTTCATTAAAATGTGTGTCAGTGCTCACTGAAGCAGTGCATATACTAATATTGGAACAATACAGAGAAGATTAGCATGACCCCTGCTCAGTAATGTCAGATTACTGGAAATGTCAGATTCAGGAAACATTCCATATTTTATGAAAAGAGTTCTGGATGTGGATGGTGTTGAGAGTTACACAACAATATGAATATATTTAATACTCATCACTTCATGGGAAATAGATGGGGAAACAGTGGAAACAGTGGCTGATTTTATTTTTGTGGGCTCCAAAATCACTGCAGATGGTGACTGGAGCCATGAAATTAAAAGACGCTTCCTCCTTGGAAGAAAAGTTATGACCAACCTAGATAGCATATTCAAAAGCAGAGACATTACTTTGCCGACTAAGGTCCATCTAGTCAAGGCTATGGTTTTTCCAGTAATCATGTATGGATGTGAGAGTTGGACTGTGAAGAAGGCTGAGTGCTGAAGAATTGATGCTTTTGAACTGTGGTGTTGGAGAAGACTCTTGAGAGTCCCTTGGACTGCAAGGAGATCCAACCAGTCCATTCTGAAGAAGATCAGCCCTGGGCTTTCTTTGGAGGGAATGATGCTGAAGCTGAAACTCCAGTACTTTGGCCACCTCATGCGAAGAGTTGACTCACTGGACAAGACTCTGATGCTTGGAGGGATTGGGGGCAGGAGGAAAAGGGGACGACAGAGGATGAGATGGTTGGATGGCATCACTGACTCAATGGATGTGAGTCTGAGTGAACTCCGGGAGTTGGTGATGGACAGAGAGGTCTGGCATGCTGCAATTCATGGGGTTGCAAAGAGTAGGACATGACTAAGTGACTGAACTGAACTGAAGTGCTCATTTAAAATTGGTTAACATTATAAATTTTATGTTCTATGTATTTTACATGATATAGAAATTAGAAAAAATATATTGACACTGCTTCATTAAGAGGGCATCAAACTCTTAAAATACTGGTCCTTTGTCAATGGTTTTATATATTTGAATGGTCATAGAATAGCTGCTAGTTCACTGTTACTCAGCAAAGCAGAGGCAAACACTTCTGAATATGGCAATCTGAAGAGACTGACTAGAGCAAGCTGGATTTTGTTTATTTATATATGCCTACTGCATATATAAATTATATATATATATATATAATTATTCAGAAGAATAATCATTTGTATAATCACCTGTTATCACTGAATGTTCCAGTGTTGTATTTTTTATGCTTCTTGAGAGACCTGTGGGACAGAAGACAGTAATCAAAGAATAATTATATTTCATGTTGATGCCAAACAGCAATTTAAAATATTTTAAATGTTGTTGTATTATTTACTTTTCTACATATAATTGACTAGAAAGCTTCCCTAAAAACTAAGATGATTGGTTTTAAACAACTGGTGTATAAACATGAAACATGAAAACAAATTTACACCAAGTGAGTATTCAGGAGTCCCACTGCAGCTTTCATTCTTCTTTGATCTAACTTTTCATCAAGCAGCAAATATGGGGATGGATGCTTTTGAAAAAAAGAAAAAAGAACAATTGCTTTCTATTTTGTCTTGTAATATGAAAAAATAACAACTTGTTTTCAAAATCAAGTCAGCCTCTACCTGCATCCTTACCCTTCAATTCCACCTTCCCTCCTGTCAGAATGGATTAATTTTCCCTATTTCTGCCCACTGCCTTCTTTAGAGCTAAAACCAGTTGAAACAAGTGTTTCAGTTTCCTCATTTCTTACTATCTATTCAACACACTGCAGTCAGTTTATCAGCACCTCCATCTGCCCTCCCCAGTGGTCACCTCTCCATCTTCATCTTTCTCAACCTGTGAGCAGCACTGGATATATTTTTGTTTTTGACATTTACCACCCTAATTTTCTTCCTTCTTCTGCAGCCTCTCCTTCTTAGGCTTCTTTGATTATTCATTTTCTTCTTCCTACCTCCAAATATTAGAGTGTCCCATGACTAAGTCCAGGGTTCCCTCTTCTCTTCTATTAACATTCTTTCATGTGACCTCATCCAAACCCCACATGCTAATACCATCTCTTTGCTAATGATTATCAAATGTATATATGCAGCCCTGACCACTTCCTGAATCCCAGGCTCATATATCTGATAGCTTACTCATCATCTCCCTTGAGTGTCTATTAAGCATCTTCCTGAAGCAGCAGCCTGCACCACCCTCTAGAGCCTGCTTCTTTGAGTCTTTTTTGAATTGACTCACATGCTAAGTCTGAAAACCCTGAAGTCATCTTTGAATTCTCTCTCTGTCTCTCCTGCAATATCTTGTCAACTTATATACATGAAAATATTTCCTCAGTCCAGTCATGTTCACTGCCTCCTCCCCTGCTACCATCCTGGCATGTTATCATTAACTCTCACCTCAACAAGTGCAATAGTCTCCCCTCTAGTTGGCTTGCTTCTCTACCTGCCCTCCCAAATTGCATTTTCCATGGGGCAGGCAGACAAAGCTTGTGAAAACTGAATAAGGTTATGTCACTCTGCTCAAAAGCTTCCAAGGTCCAGGCATCACACTGAGGATAAAACCCAACTGCTTACCACCTCCTGATCTGGCCTTGGCTAACTGTCACATCTTATCTCTTACTATCTTCTCCCATTTTTCATTGCTCTAAGACAAATCTCCCTTGATATTCCCCAAATATACCAATGTGTTTCCCACCATAGGACTATTTATTGAAGCATAATTGATTTTTGATGAATATCTACTGAACAAATGATTATAAGCTGGGATCCTTCCTTTCTCTTCTCTCACTATAATTATCTGTCAATTTGTACAACTTCCTGTATCCACTCTGCAGTATTACATCCAGAGAAAAAGAACACTGCTTTGCTGCTGCTGCTGCTGCTGCTGCTGCTGCTGCTGCTAAGTCACTTCAGTCGTGTCCTACTCTGTGCGACCCCATAGATGGCAGCCCACTAGGCTCCCCCATCCCTGGGATTCTCCAGGCAAGAACACTGGAGTGGGTTGCCATTTCCTTCTCCAATGCATAAAAGTGAAAAGTGAAAGTGAAGTCGCTCAGTCATGTCTGACTCTTAGCGACCCCATGGACTGCAGCCTACCAGGCTCCTCCATCCATGGGATTTTCCAGGCAAGAGTACTGGAGTGGGTTGCCATTCTTATTTTAGGATTCAGTTCAGTTCAGTCGCTTAGTCGTGTCCGACTCTTTGCGACCCCATGGACTGTAGCACTCCAGGCCTCCCTGTCCATCACCAACTCCCAGAGTTTACTCAAACTCACGTCCATTGAGTTGGTGATGCCATCCAACCATCTCATCCTCTGTCTTCCCCTTCTCCTCCCACCTTCAATCTTTCCCACCATCAGGGTCTTTTATAATGAGTCAGCTCTTCACATTAAGTGGCCAAAGTATTGGAGTTTCAGCTTCAGTATCAGTCCTTTCAATGAATACTCAGGACTGATTTCCTTTAGGATAGACTGGTTGGATCTCCTTGCAGTCCAAGGGACTCTCAAGAGTCTTCTCCAACACCACAGTTCAAAACGATTGATTCTTTAGCACTCAGCTCAGCTTTCTTTATATTCCAACTCTCACATCCATACATGACTCCTGGAAAAACCAGAGCTTTGACTAGATGGACCTTTGTTGGCAAAGTAATGTCTCTGCTTTTTAATATGCTATCTAGGTTGGCCATAACTTTTCTTCTAGAGAGCAGTGTCTCTTAATTTCATGGCCACAGTCACCATCTACAGTGATTTTGGAACCCCCCAAAATAAAGTCTCTCACTGTTTCCCCATCTATTTGCCACGAAGTGATGTGACTGGATGCCATGATCTTAGTTTTCTATTTTATTTTGTTTATTTATTTATTTTATTTTAGGATTAGTCACTGTGAATTATTCAGAGTGTTTCTTTTTTCAAGTAAGAGACCTCATAGAAGGAATGGCTAACTTGAGTTAAGGCAGCCTGGGAGCATGTCTTTAAAAGAAGTTATGTAAGATGATTAAGTTTCATGTATATGCTGTAAAACATGGTGGCTATAGTTAGCAACACTGTATTGCACCCTTGTTGTTATCATTTAGTTGCTCAGTTCAGTGGTGTTCGACTCTTTGTGACTGCATGGACTATAGCCTGCCAGGCTTCTATGTCCCTGGGATTTCCCAGGCAAACATAACGGAGTGGGTTGCTACTTACTTCTCCAGGGGATCCGGGATCAAACCCAGGTCTCCTGCATTGGCACCAGAAAAACCCGATTGTACTCTTAAACATTTATTAAGAGGATAAGTCTCATTTTAAGTGTTCTTATCACTATAAAAAGTTCCCACTATCAGATGTGTTAGATTACAGCATATCTAAAACTCAAGTTTCAAGAAGGTGGATGCTGCTGCTTCTGTAACTGAGCAGTTTACAGCCAGAGGCTAATAAATTGCATTTGTTTCTGGGTTAGGAAGATCCCCTGGAGAAGGAAATGGCAACCCACTCCAGTTTGCTCGCCTGGAGAATTCCGTGGACAGCGGAGCCTTGTGGGCTGCAATCCATGCGATCACAAAGAGTCAAACACAACTGAGCGACTATCACTTTCATTTTTTTTAAACATCCTATCTGTCTTTTCAAGAGGAAGATTCATACTCTGATTAGCTCTCACTGTTTCCCATGCCTCTCCTCCATATCTCTTCCTTAAATTGAGTAAGGCTAAAATCTAAAAATGAGCCTTAGTTTTCTCTATCATCCTTTTGTAATCCAATGGTATTCTTTAATCAGCCCTCTTTCTTCCAGAGCTCCAAGTACATCACATCTTATAGTCACATCCTATAAACAGCTAAATTCTTATTTGATTTCAGGCTTTATGTTGTTTCTGGTGATAAAAATTTATAGCAATAGATTAACCTGTGCTTATATTACTGAAATTCCTTAAAGTTCTTCGAAAGCAAACTACTATGTAAGTCTAAATATTTTACCATCTTTAACTTATTCTAAATGTGTCCCATCTCAAATTTCTCCCCTATTCTCCATTTTATTTTCTTATGAATTCCTACTCTGTTTTCATGGCATTCTGTAAGATCTCATTAAATAATACTGACTGGCATCTCCTTTTAAGTCCCGTTGCCTACATTCTTCAGCTGCATTTTCCAAAACACTTTCCACCACAAATTCAAAGCCAACCCCAGTTCTGATTCATGTAGGAAGACTAAGTGGCAGAGTCAGTATTAGAAGGCTTCAGGGAAAAAGGAAAACCTCAGAGCACTCTGTAGGGAGCATCCTGTGTGAAGTGCTGAGGGAAACTGCACAATGAGGAAGACCAGGCTTTGTCCTCAGGACCGCATGATCTCAGGCGCAGACGGACTCACTCTGAGTTTGGAACTATGACCTAAGGCAAACCATGACTTGTCAAAAACCCCATGCAGTTGAGAAATCTACAAGGGCTTGCTGAAGGCAGCATGTACCTTAGGTGGTTAAGAGTGGAGCAGGATTTCCACAAGCACAAATGGTTGATCATTCCAGACAGTGAGGCTGATCCTAAGAAAGAGTAATCTGAAAGGAAGAATCCTAATAACGATCCCTCTGTTCTATGGTAGCAAATGCCAGGAGCAACTGGGCTTTCTGAAATCTCATCCCTTGTGCAGACCAGATTATCTGCCAGACCATGTTTCATGTTTGTTTGAATAGAATACTGATAGCTGGAAAACACAGACTCACTCCTGTGAGTCACTACATGAGGAACACTGGCAACATCAAGACAAGGTATCTCTTCCTCAAAGTGAATGACAGTGAGAAATCATATAAGCTCAGGCAAAAGGATTTCTTCAAGGATAACAGAACTGCAGTGAGGGCAGTTCTATCTCTGGCTGAGACAGACTGAGTTTCACAGAGTTTCACCACAAGAACAGAAAGATGCCTTATTTGAGCAGGAGGAGGAAGCCAGCCCCTAGACAGCAAGACACAGCTACAAACACATGCATAGCAGGATGTAGGCAGGTGGTTCTTACATTTCTCTTCTTAAAGCCTTTCAGCCTCGTGCACACAGAACATACTCTGTGAGATCCAGAATATGTACAAACACTTGCAGTGCCAAGTAGAGTGTGAAGGAAGCAGAGTGAGTTTTTGGCTCCCTCTCACATCCTCTGCAAGAGCCTGTCTCTCCTTTCAGGAACCACTTTCTTAGTCGCTTTGCTTTTTACCCCACAACTCCCCTCTCCCCCAATTATATCTGGATTTTAAATAGAAATAGTCCCTCAGAGATGAAGTTCTTTCCCTAAAGCATGCCAAAATGGCAAGAGCTTCCTCTACCTAATTCTCTACTCGACCTATAACCTACGGAGAAAGATTGTTTTAATTTAAACCAAAGAAGAGGATATAGAAAAGCAGCTGTATGTTTTAGCAGGGGACTGTGGTAAGGCTCCTAGCATTTCTAAGTCGAATACTGGTGTGAGTCACAGCTCCAGGGGACCAGCTTCTAAGAGCAGTACTGCCTTCTGTTGCTGTAGGATGCCATCATAGAGTCAAACCGTTCTTTCAACGGGAAGTGCTCACCACAGCACCACGTGTTGAGGGAGCATCACCCAAGAAACCAGTCGGGTGAAATCACATGGGCTCTAGGATGAAGGTTTTCAGTCTGACCTGCGGTGAGGGTGATCTGGAGATGGACTGCAGAAGGTCTGTGAACTCTTGAGATTGTATGCGAAATTGTGTCTATTTGCATTTTTTTGAGAGAAAGCTCTCATTGTTCAGTTTATACTTTTCAAAAGGATACATAACCTTCCCGATCACAAAGGTCTGTGCTCCAGGAGAAGTGTATCAGTTTGTCAGCGTGGCCAGAACAGCAGAGTGCCACACGCTGCAGAGCTTAAACATCAGAAATTAGATTCTACTCAACTCCACTCTGACTTCATCTTGGTAACACTAGTGGTAAAGAATCTGCTTCCCAATGGAGGAGATGCAAGAGATGCGGGTTCCATCCCCAGGTCGGGAAGATCCCCTGGAGAAGGAAACAGCAACCCACTCCAGGATTCTTGCCTGGAAAATCCCATGGACAGAGGAGCCTGGTGGGCTACAGTCCGTGGTGTCACAAGGAGTCAGACACAGCTATACACGCACTCATTGTCGCAACTCCACTCTGACTTCATCCTAACTAATTACATCTACAACAACCCTATTTTCTTTATTTTATTTTTTGCCAAAATAGTATGGTGCATTTTAATCTTTGGAGGTTTAAAAAACTTTGGCTTCTTGAGATTTATTGTTATAGTACATTTACATGGTTCAGGATCCTAAAAATAGAAAATACATTACATTGTGCTTCTCACCACCTTCCCACTTTACCCAGGACCCCATTGCTCTCGAGTTAGCCTTTATGGTTGTTTACCCAGGCATCCATTCAAAGTATCTTTATGTGTGTACATACAAGCAAATATGAATATATATTTCTCCCTTACCAACTATTTTCAAATAAAGTCACATGCTGAGGTCCTGGGGATTAAGATTTCAGCATATAAATTTGGGGGGACAATTCTACCTATAACAGAAAGCATAGTAGTGGAGTGTAAAATATCTTTTTTCCCCATTCCAAACACCATCTCCCAACTTCCAACCTGGCAAGAGAGATAGTATTAATAAACCTAGAAGACTGTTGTAACTTCAGTATCCTGAGATGACTATCGTGATAGGAATACCAGTCATAATAGATTGAGTGATTTAATTCATGTAAAGCTCATAGAACAGTGCCAAGCACTTACCACCACTTATACACAACCACTAGTGTTTTCCTGTCTACACATTTTCCCATTTTTCACTCACATCTGCACAGAGATGTTCTGGATTTCTTTGTGACTTTTTTCTTCCTTTCTTACAACCTTAAATTATAGTTTTGTCAGGAGACAGAACCAACTGCTGTGCTGTGTATATCACACTGTCCAACATTCAATAGGCACCCGTAACTGCAAAGGTAACCCCTTTACAGTCACCCTGTGGGCAGAGCTGCAAGCCCAGGGCACAGACCTGAACTGCTGAAGAAAAGGTCAGCCGAAGGCTTTGAACCCTTTTTCTTTCTCTTTCTCTTGTTCTCTCCCATGACCAGTGTCAAGTATGTGTTTCAAAGTCCTTTTTTCCTTGTTTTCATTTCCTGACTCTAAGAGATAAAATTGATTCTGTTTGTCAAAAATTGCTTTTATCTACTTTTTCAGAGGACTTTTTGGCCTCTAAACACAGTTCACATTCTTTTTATGTTTCCAAATGGACTTCTTCTTGTAACTCTCTGTGGCAGTTATTATAGAATAAACCTTTGTACAGTTTCCTTGAATTTTATTTACTATTTTCAACCTGCTGCGATTCTAGTTCAAAGGTGAATCATTGGCCAAACAGCTTTTCACTTATAAACAAAACTCTTTCCCCCTATAAATTTTAATTCTTTTTATTTACATTTCCCTAGATGTATAATGCTAATCAGAAACTTTATATAAGTCCTATAAAGTAATAATAAGCATATCAATTTAATTCCATTCAATAATTATTGAATTTCCAATATGTCCTGGGC
>SJYQ01000543.1:539251-583572 GCA_006410935.1 Redunca redunca
GCCTGACTTCAAGCTCTACTACAAAGCCACAGTCATCAAGACAGTATGGTACTGGCACAAAGACAGAAATATAGATCAATGGAACAAAATAGAAAGCCCAGAGATAAATCCACACACCTATGGACACCTTATCTTTAATAAAAGAGTACATTTTTTTAAAAAGACCCACCATTCTAATGTGTTTGTAAAGGAAGAAACTCATTTTTATATTTAGAAAGTTCCCTTGACTATGTCCTGACATCAGGGGGCTGTTTTTCTGCAATGGAAGCATGAGCATTCTGGTCTTTAAAACTTAGAAATTTTCTTGCTGGTTTGTAATTGATTTTGAGTTTAGTTTTTGTCAGTCCATTTATCTGAGTTTAAATCAGTCTGGGTTTCTGCCTATGCAAAGGCTGGGAACTAAACCCTACATCATGGTGAATTTACCCATGTGCTGACTCCTGAAGCCTCTAGAAAACTGACCAAATATCCTCCCTTGGGTATAACCCAACTTGTCACTATGTCTTTCATCAAGTCTCCCAATGTCACTATGAAACTGTATTATTCTTTAATTTAAAGAACCTTTTCACATAGGTCATCTCCTTGCACATTTATAAATCTTGCAAAGAAAGCAAAACATATATGATCTCCATTTTAGTTGTAAACTGAGAGGCAGAAACTCTAAGTTGGCCAATTTAGTTGCATGGAATTCAAATACAAATATTTAAGTCAGCATTTGTTTATCTTCTACAATAATGCATGTTCATTATCCACTGTTGCTTATACTTAAGATGAATCAGAAGCAGTTAAGATCATGCAGCAAACAAAGGGTTACATTGCAGCTCATTATTAGAATAGAAAAGGAAATTAATATATATTAAATGATTTTTTAACTTCAGGAGATAAATCTCTGCATAACTATGAAGTCATTAGGAAATGTTCATAAATATGTTTCTAGAATGTTGGCTTTACAGAATTTCTGCTTGAATAAGGAAATATATTTTGTGTTTCCTGCATTTCTAGAGCTCACCCTGTTTGAATGGAAGGCAGCAGGGAATGGAGCCTAGAGGTCTGGGTATTGGAACACACTCTGTCTCTAATCACCTGGGCTACTTGTATAGAAGACAATCCATCTTATATGTCCTCAGTCTACAAATTAATACTAAAAGATTGAACTCGATGATTTTATGTTATTTTTTGGTACATTGTTCTCCAACCAAACAGACATACTCTTTTCCACTTTAATTCTGGTCCTCTTGGTGACCTGGGATTTCGCTTAAGTCATAACAAAAGAAAAGTTATGAAATCTTCTAGTGGTAAATTGTGCCCATATTGTAGGTACATCAAAAGATACAATGGTTTTTTTTATAAAAAGAAACCAAATGGAGAAATTGTGGAGATAAGAAAACACAGTTTGGCCTGCAGTTTAGGAAAATGAATAAAAAATAAACTTTCAAATAGTACCACTTAAAAGGTTAAGGGTCTTCTATAAAAGTCAACTTGGTTCATTACTATTTATTGAAAATAAATTATTTAAGATGACCAAGAGAGAAGAATTTCCAAGCAATTGTCTCCACACTGAACTTATTTTATACTTTATTAAAATTATGTGGCCCCAGAGAGATGTCCCTAATGAGATTTTATAATTTCCTCTTGAAATGTTAAAACTAGAACATGAATTCATGGCCCAGGAGATCATGAGAGTATGAAGAAGGAAATCTGCAGGTAGAAACAACACTGGGGAGTCTGAAATCTTTTTATAATTTCTTAGCATCGTATTAGCTCACAAAACACCCACTCAGGCTTATTGTATACAACAGAAAATTTATACGGCAGTATTTTTTACAATGAAAGAATATTAAACCTGTTTTTCAAGCCACTACGTACCCTCCTGCCACAGCCATTCCCAAAGCTTGCACAGATATTTTTGTTGTATTTAATATTTTTTCTACTGTTAATCCCTTTGTCAAGGTTTTATCCTAAAGAGTTAGAAAGTGGTATAGAGATCATAGATTCCAATGAAGAACAGGACGTCTGGAGAGCAGTATTGTCTTCCTCATCTTCTTTACCCTTCTGTGTGTGTTAACTATGTGTTACTTTTTCACATATAGCCTAATTTGATCCTCACAATCACCCTAACAACTGAGTATAGTTATTATCCTCACTTCACATTGAATGTATGCAAGCAAGGATACCTTGCTTGATGGTGGACCTAGTAGATGAAAGAGGAGAAGTCTGGGTGTCAATTGCCATAGGAGGAGGGGGTGCCTTTTTTCCCTGAAAGAAAGGAGAATATGCTGATGTGGTGAGTCATGGAGGTGAGAGAACAGGATTCAAGGAGTTCTTCTCTAATTGCTCTTTAAAGTAAGAGGCAGTTTCATCTGCTTAGAGTGAGAGGGTAGCAGGGAGGGCAAGCTGTTTGAGAGCAGAGAGTGAGCTGAGTGAGTTGAACAGAGAAACGTAGGGTTAGCAGCAGTGCTAAAGGTATATTTGCCCTTGATTACTCTACCATGTGTGTTCTTAATGGATTAGGAGGCTTGGGTAGATGAGTAAAGTGGATTCAGTATTGGGATGTAAGGCTTTGACGTCTGCTAATAGTTAGCAGACTAAATAACGTCTTGGGCAAGTTATTTACTCTCTCAGTTTCCTTGTTTATAAAAGTGTGTGGGGGGAGTCTTACCCCATAAGATTATTTTGAGAGTAAAATGAGATTATATTTTTAAAAACCACTGAAGGTCCCAGTATGCACTAAGTTTCAAAAAGTATAATAGTTATTATTATTATCACATTATACACTGATTGATATGTTACACATTGATATATATAGCCGTATGTTGTTGTTTAATTGCCAAGTCATGTCCGACTTTTTTGTGACCCCATGTACTGTGGCATGCCAGTTTCTATGTTCATGGGACTTACCAGGCAAGAATACTGGAGTGGGTTGCTGTGCCCTCCTCCAGGGGATCTTCCCAACCCAGGAGTTGAACCCTCATCTCCCACATTGGCAGACAGATTCTTTACCACTGAGTCACCAGGGAAGCATAGTCTTACATACATAGTATTATATATAATACTATTACTGTTATTGTTACACTGTTATTTCTAGGCTTGAGACTAAACCATACCTGCTATCTAGTAGGTATATGAAAATACTATTCTATTGAAAGTTACTTGGAATAAATGACAAAAAAGCCACAATTTCTTATGATAAAAATATCTCTTGAGAATCACCAGAAAAACCACACCCAGGGATCTTTAAAAGGACGCCTATTATGATCAATCTCAAGAAATCAGAAATTATAGGCACTCAAATCCTGATGAAAATAGAGCTACATTATATTTTTTCTTTGAATTCCAAAGTTGCTATTGGAACAGATTTGAGTATTTGAGCATACGAGTCTTCAAAGAGGTAGCTTCAAAGAAAAAAAAAATCTGACAGTATTTTATGTTCGTGTATTTGATTTCCTGTATTTATAATTAATGTTGTTATTACTTCCTTTTTGTTGTTGAACAGTCGAGATAAGTTTATCAGGTACAAACATGAAAGTCTTTGCCCCAGGGGCATTCAGAGTAAGCTGACCCCCTGTGATCCTGGGTACCATCTACTGCACAGACTTCCCTTCAGTGTTTTTCTTTGTTTCTTTGTCCAAGTAGTGTATCTTGTGGCACTTTCTACTGGAGCCAAATATGTCTCCTTTCCTCTCGACAAAAGAGAATACTGAATTTCAATGAGGTAGCCTTTATCATTCAATTAATTGCTCCATTTTCCCAACTATTACTATAAAAAACATTTCAGAGTTACACAATTAATGGCCATCTGGAAAGGGAAAGAGCAATTAGTAAATTCCTACATTATCCCCAGTTTAAGTGTCACATAAATATATTAATTGTTTACTTGGGTATCAAAATATGCCCTAGAGACAGGTTAAAAAAAAAACCATAAAACTATGTTTTAATCTCAGGAACATATTCGTGTTTTGTGGTGTTGCACTTCACTCCCTCCGAGCCCTGCTTATCCAACTTGAAAATAGCTGGAGATAATATTATGATATGTGATTTTTTTAATTAGCATATATTCATTGAAATTGAAATGTGTCCATAGTCCTACACCTCTCTCTGCCTTTGGTAAAATTACAAGACCCATGCTTGCAGAAAAGCGCATCCATGTTCTCCACTTAGATTATTTTCCTCCTCTCTCCATCCTTCTGTGTAGGCTACAACAGTGGACCCCAGCCATTTTGGCACCAAGGACCAGTTTAAAGGAAGACAATTTTTCCATGGACTGGATGGGGGATGGTATCACAATGATTCACGTACATACATTTATCGTATACTTTATTGTGCACCTGGCTTCCCTGGTGGCTCAATGGTAAAGAATCTGCCTGCAGTATGGGAGATCTGGCTTCAGTCCCTGGGTTGGGAAGATCCCCTGGAGAAGGAAATGGCTACCCACTCCAGTATTCTTGCCTGAGAATCCTGTGGACAGAGGAGCTTGGCAGGCTACAGTCCATGGGGTCACAGAGTCAGACACAAACTAAGCGACCTTCACTTATTTCTATAACTATTACATCAGCTCCACCTCAGATCATCAGGTATTAGATCCCAGTGGTTGGGGACACCTGGGCTACAAAACAGATTTTACAAGAGATAGGAATCTAATCAAAATATTACTCATCTTTTCATTTTGTGCACTTGCATCACAGCTTATTCCCAGTTCAAGCAGAGAATACCTAAACTGTAGCCAACAGCTGTGTGTGTGTGTGTGTGTGTGTGTGTGTGTGTGTGTGTGTGTGTGCACACGCGCGTATGGGTGTTAGTCGCTCAGTCGTGTCTGACTCTTTGCAACCCCGTGGACTATATCCTGCCAGGTTCCTCTGTTCATGAAATTCTCCAGGCAAGAATACTGGAGTGGGTTGCCATTTCCTTCTCCAAGCCAACAGCTATAATATTAAAGAAAAACTTAAAAGATGCTCAAGACGGTTGCGTTTTAAGTCCTGAGAAGGTAAGCACTGTCATTCTTTGAGGGACTTCCCTTGTAGCTCAGATGGTAAAATGTCTGTCTACAATGCGAGAGACCCGGCTTCAATCCCTGGGTTGGGAAGATCCCCTGGAGAAGGAAATGGCAATCCACTCCAGTACTCTTGCCTGGAAAATCCCATGGACAGATGAGCCTGGTAGGCTCCAGTCCATGTGGTTGCAAACAGTCGGACACGACTGGACTACTGAAAGCTGTATGTCCTACCTTCTGCCTCTTTCCTTGCACCTTTCTATTTTCCAGCATCTGTTAAGTAGGTAACAGATGTTAGGAAAGGTGCTCACTGCAAGGCTCAGAATCATCCCGTGACCCATGGTAACCCTGTCTGAAGCAAGAGATAATCATAGGATATGCCCTTACTACCCTTTTTCTAAAAACATGAACATCACAGAGTATAATTACCAAACAAAACACAGTAATTGTCACTGTCTCAGGTCCAATCATGGTTAAAATTAACATCATTATAATTAATCAGACCAGTTTTACCTGCTGCCAAGCTTACATATTCAGTCACAGTTCCCAGTTTAAATCTTAATTCTCCTCCCCAGACTTCTACACCAACTCCAGCTTGGTGGTTGGGGGTATTGGAGATTTGCTTTCTTTTTACAGATCTGGACCTGAAACCAAGTTGATAGATGTATCTTAAGGATACTAGTGTGCTAGCTGACTCTTTGAGTATCAGCCATTATTTTGCTCCACCTGTCTGACTGGAAGTGAGAACTGAACATATATGGAAGCCTGAGTCTCAAGGCTGTACTTCTACAGTCGGCCTCTGTCACCGGTCAGTTCCATCAACATTCGTACTCATACCTCAGTCCAGGAATCACATGGTGCCCTTTCCTGCTTCACAAGTCCTGCCTTAGGTACAAGGCAAGTGAAGCAGCTACAATATGTTTCCATGGAGCCTAGAAAAAATTATTATTTCTTCTCCCATATAAATTATGACAGAATTTCTTCAAAATGGACCACACAACGAAACCATTATATATGTGTGTGTTTATATAGGCATATGCATATATATACATATACAGGGCTTCTCTGGTGGCTCAGATGGTAAAAAAAAAAAAAATCTGCCTGCAATGCAGGAGACCTGGGTTCGATCCCTGGGTCAGGAAGATCCCCTGGAGAAGGGCACTGCAACCCACTTCAGTATTCTTGCCTGGAGAATCCCAAGGACAGAGGAGCCTGGTGGGCTACAGTCCATGGAGTTGCAAAGAGTCTGACACAATTGAGCGATTTTCACTCACTCACTCATACATATATAAATGTTATAAATTTGAAATATAGAAAACTTACTATTAAGATTATAACTTTTTAACCTTTGGAGGTTTTATGAGAATGAAGGTAAAACTTTCTAATCATAATATATAGCCAACTACTGTGATTGATGCTTTTGAACTATGGTGTTGGAAAAGACTCTTGAGAGTCCCTTGGACTGCAAGGAGATCCAACCAGTCTATTCTGAAGGAGATCAGCCCTGGGTGTTCTTTAGAAGGAATGATGCTAAAGCTGAAACTCCAGTACTTTGGCCACCTCATGAGAAGTTAACTCATTGGAAAAGACTCTGATGCTGGGAGGGATTGGGGGCAGGAGAAGAAGGGGACGACAGAGGATGAGATGGCTGGATGGCATCACTGACTCAATGGACGTGAATCTGAGTGAACTCCGGGTGTTGGTGATGGACAGGGAGGCCTGGCGTGCTGCAATTCATGGGGTCTCAAAGAGTTGGACACGACTGAGTGACTGAACTGAACTGAACTGAACTATGATTAAATTGATAAAACTTACAATGGTTGTCATTATTATCTTTATAAGCAACATCTTGTAAACAGACTGAAATTGAATTAAAAAGGACTATTTCTCTCATGATTCAAAAAAAAATTAATGAACACAGGAAAATAAGAGGGAAAATTCAACTATCACATTGAAAAAATTTTAACCTTAATTTCCGGGGTGAAAATGTCTTCTTTAACCATATTGTGATGAGCAAATTACAATTTTAGCACTATGGATGCCATTGGAGGGAATTTTTGCTTTCATATCCTTTTTAACGAGAAGGTCATCATTATAAGAGGCTCCCTGCAGAGGCATAAGATTAGGACTCTTACTTTGGTTTTGAATAATCATCTAGAGTTGTTGCAATAAACTTCCCTGCAGTTTTCAAACTGAGGTTTTGAAAGCCTACTCAAAATGTGGGATGTTTCTCCCTGTTTTCTTAGTCCTTAGTGATGTCTTCCTTAATGCCCTTTTATGGAATTTTAACCTAACAAAAGCCTTTAACAACTTACCAGTAGTCCAAAGGCAAGAAGGATAAATTATCCCTGCCAATGCCTCAATTTGCATCTAACAAGGAATCTGCCAATGAAATATCAGAAATATTTATTGGAAAATCCTGAAATTTCTGAGAGCTGGTAAAGGAAGATAACTTGGACTATTATAATCTTATGGGAGTCTACTATCATTTGCATACATGTATGTAATGAAGTGTTCTCACAGCTGACACTGTGTTCCCACAGCCAGTCATAGCTATACCTTTTTCATAAAATTTTTCCTGTGTGCACCAAATGAATTGTTCACTTCTGTCCAAGATGTAATGGACAGAGATCAAGACTTTAAGAACTGTCATTGAATTTGCAGTGAAATCAAAGCCTGTACGACTAAGTAGACAACATGTTAAAAGTTTGTAGGTCTAGGGTGACTGGCCTCCTTCATAAGACCTGGGAAAGGTTTATTAGTGGTAAGAAGTATGAAAGTTCAACTAGTTTTTATATTTAAGAAAAATTACTTTTAAAGTAATAAGTATGTAGAAAGTGAAATTAATCAGATAAAGGATACCTAGTGCTTAGTATTTTTTTTTTGAAAGTCACTCACTTGTGTCTGACTCTTTGCAACCCCGTTGACTATAGTCCATGGACTTCTCCAGACCAGAATACTGGAGTGGGTAGCTGTTCCCTTCAACAGGGGATCTTCCCAACCAAGGGATCAAACCCAGGTCTCCCACATTGCAGGCAGATTCTTTACCAGCTGAGCCAACAGGGAAGCCCAAGAATACTGGAGTGGGTAGCCTATCCCTTCTCCAGCGGATCTTCCTGATGCTTAGTACAGTATCTAATATAAATGGACATGGCATAACTGCTAATTAACTTTTCACACCTTAAATTGCTCTTAAGTGATGGTGAATTGTCCTGTTTACTGTCTATATGATCAGATAACTAACCTAAACAGGGATTAAAATTGGAGCTTCTTTAGTAGATTTTGTATGAATGGACACAAGAATTTCAGATCTCCAAGAATCCACATCTTTTCTTAATGGGAATATAGATAATCTATCTCTTTGAGCAGAAGAGAAGAAAACCAGATACACTTATTTTAATAAATAAGGCCTCAAACACAGAGTCTGATGACATCACATTTAATAAAGGAAAAACACTTTCTTATGACTCAGTAAATGGGAATACTACCAGGTACATCTATTTCTTTTCTGACTGCTCTCCTTAGGAGCTAACAATGTGAGGAATGACTTTCTAATAGCCTTAGAGGTAAGAAATCATGGGCAATAATAAATGACCTCAGTGGGAGAAACCAATTTTTCCCCAATCATTCATTGTGACTATTGCTGTCCTGGGAGATGACAGGATGACTTCCTTATTGCTCACATATGCAAGTGCTAATAGAAGACATTAAAGCCAGACAGGCAGGCTTGAGCGTCCATAATGCTTTCAGTACTTTATTTCTTAATAGAAAATTTAAGACCTTTTCAGCTAACGGACAAATCCTAGGGAAGGATTATTTAAATTATTAAAGGTTTTTTATTTTTCCTGGTGTTTTTAAAGAAGGCTTTACTTGGTGGATTGAAAGAACAGGGAGTTGTACTTACTATTTCTATTACTTCAGTTATGAAAAGTAGTGGCTTTCTCTCTACCTACTATATGAAAGTCTCTAAGACTTTTTCATAGGGCTTCTCATTTAATAAACTAAGAATTTTGGAATTCAATGTAAAAATATATAAATATGGTGGTCTCAGTCTTTACATATTGGTTTTGTACCTGCCAATGGTTTTATACATTGGTTTTGTACACTGAGAGCTTTAGATTATAACAGTTAATTGTGAATATATCTCGCTAATTGATTAGCACAGTAAAATGGCAAGTGATCATTTAGTACCTTCATTTATATAATAAAAATGATTGCTTGTACAATAAGAAGATACACCTTGTTGGCTAGCCAATAAATTATCTTGTTTCCCAGAAAGAAACAGTATATATGAAACAGAATATAGATGTTGAGTTACAATCCACTTAATGTCTTCATATCACAAAGAGAAAAATGTCATCATAAAAGTTATTGAAGTATTACTCTATTCCTAGCACCATCCAATGCTCATTAGATGTATTAACTTACTTCATCCTCACAACACTCTATTATTATCAAATCAAGTTTAAACACAAGAAATAATTTGTATGTGATCACACAGCAGGAAATTTTAATGCCAAGATTAAAATCTGGACTTTCTGAATTCAGAAGCTGTATTTTTTATCCACTCATCCATCCATCCATCCATCCATTTATTTATGCATGGATGTAGGTATTTGTATCACATTATAATTTACATATGGTAGAATACATGGATATTACATATTCAGTTAAATGAGTATTGCAAAATGTGTACACATGGGACTATCTGCCCAACCAAGATGAAGATATTTCCATTACCCCTGAAAAGTTCCTTTGTATCCATTGCTTCTCATTTTCATACCTGCCCCAACCAGAGGCAATTACTATTTTAATTCCTAACACCATAGATTACCCTTGACTATTTGTAATCTTCTTGTAAATGGAATGTATATGCCATTTTTTTTCTGACTTCTGTAACTCAACAAAATCTCTTTGAAAGCCAGCCATATAGTAGTTATCTGTTCTTTGCATTGCTGTGTAGTATTCTATTATATGGTTATGTCTCAATTTCTCTATTTGCTTGTTTCTTTTTATTGCTGAATCTGTTATATAGTTCACTTCAGTTCAGTCGCTCAGTCATGTCCGACTCTTTGTGACCCCATGAACTGCAGCACGCCAGGCCTCCCTGTCTATCACCAACTCCCGGAATCTACCCAAACTCATGTCCATTGAGTCAGTGATGCCATCTAACCATCTCATCCTCTGTCCTCCCCTTCTCCTTCTGCCTTCAATCTTTCCCAGCATCAGGGTCCTTTCAAATGAGTCAGCTGTTTGCATCAGGTGGCCAAAATATTGGAGTTCCAGCTTTAACATCAGTCCTTCAGTGAACACCCAGGACTGATGTCCTTTAGGGTGAACTGGTTGGATCTCCTTGCAGTCCAACAGACTCTCAAGAGTCTTCTCCAACACCACAGTTCAGAAGCATCAATTCTTCGGTGCTCAGAATTCTTTATAGTCCAACTCTCACATCCATACATGACCACTGGAAAAACCATAGCCTTGACTAGATGGACCTTTGTTGACAAAGTAATGTCTCTACTTTTTAATATGCTGTCTAGGTTGGTCATAACTTTCCTTCCAAGTACTAAGCGTCTTTTAATTTCATGGCTGCAGTCACCATCTACAGTGATTTTGGAGCCCCCAAAAATAAAGTCAGCCACTGTTTCCACTGTTTCTCCATATATTTGCCATGAAGTGATGCTACCAGATGCCATGATCTTTGTTTTCTGAATGTTGAGTTTTAAGCCAACTTNTGTTTCTCCATCTATTTGCCATGAAGTGATGCTACCAGATGCCATGATCTTTGTTTTCTGAATGTTGAGTTTTAAGCCAACTTTTTCACTCTCCTCTCTCACTTTCATCAAGAGCCTCTTTAGTTCTTCTTCACTTTCTGACATAAGGGTGATGTCATTTGCATATCTGAGGTTATTGATATTTCTCCCAGCAATCTTGATTCCAGCTTGTGCTTCTTCCAGCCCAGCATCTCTCATGATATACACTGCATATAAGTTAAATACAAGCTGGGTGACAATATACAGCCTTGACGTGCTCCTTTTCCTATTTGGAACCAGTCTGTTGTTCCATGTCCAGTTCTAACTGTTGCTTCCTGCATATAGATTTCTCAAGAGGCAGGTCAGGTGGTCTGGTGTTCCCATCTCTTTCAGAATTTTCCACAGTTTATTGTGATCTACACAATCAAAAGCTTTATATAGATATACCTCAATTTGCTTGTTGATGAAAATTTGTATTGCTTTCATGTTTTATTGTTATAAATAAAGCTCTCAACATTCTGGCAAATTTTTTGACATTTTTTCTTATATGTTAGGTAAATTTTTGTATGTGGGGTAGAATTGCTGGTGTATGTTTAACTTCATGAAGCCATTGATCAGATGCCATGATCTTAGTTTTTTTGAATGTTGAGTTTTAAGCCAGCTTTTTCACTCTCCTCTTTCAATTTCATCAAGAGGCTTTTTAGTTCTTCTTTGCTTTCTGCCATAAGGATGATGTTATCTGTGTATCTGTGGTTATTGATATTTCTCCCAGTAATCTTGATTCCAGTTTGTGCTTCATCCAGCCTGGCATTTTGCATGATGTACTCTGCATAGAAGTTAAATCAGCAGGGTGACAATAGATAGCCTTAACTTACTCCTTTCCCAATTTGGAACCAGTCTGTTGTTCCATGTCCAGTTCTAACTGTTGCTTCTTGACCTGCATACAGATTTCTCAGGAGTCAGGTAAGGTGTTCTGATATTCCCATTTCTTGAAGAATTTTCCACACTTTGTTGTGATCCACACGGTCAAAAGCTTCAGCATAGTCAATAAAGCAGAAGCAGATGTTTTCTTGGAACTCTCTTGCTTTTTCAATGATCCAACATATTTTGGCAATTTTATCTCTGGTTTCTCTGCCTTTGCTCAACCCAGCTTGAACATCTGGAAGTTCTCTTTTGTTCACGTACTACTGAAGCCTGGCTTGGAGAATTTTGAGCATTACTTTGCTAGCATGTGAGATGAGTGCAATTGTGCGGTAGTTTGAGCATTCTTTGGCATTGCCTTTCTTAGGACTGGAATGAAAACTGACCTGTTCCCATCCTGTGGCCAATGCTGAGTTTTCCAAATTTGCTGGCATATTAAGTGCAGCACTTTCACAGCATCATCTTTCAGGATTTGAAATAGCTCCACTGGAATTCTATTACCTCCACTAGCTTTGTTCGTAGTGATGCTTTCTAAGGACCACTTGACTTCACATTCCAAGATGCCTGGCTCTAGGTGAGTGATCACACCATCATGGTTATCTGGGTCATGAAGATCATTTCTATACAGTTCTTCTATGTATTCTTTCCACCTCTTCCTAATATCTTCTTCTTTCTGTCCTTTATTGTGCCCATCTTTGCTTGAAAGTTTCCCTTGGTATCTCTAATTTTCTTTTCTTTCTAATTATCCCTAATCTCTAGTTAGAGATTAGAGAATTAGAGATGACATTATACATGAACATATAAACAGTATGCCAGGGAATAATCATCAGGTGAAAACAGCTGTAGCCACTTAAGCTTTATCTAATATCCTAATCCCAGACCTTTGTTTGACATTTACTGCTTTGTGGTTGTTTAGTTGCTGAGTCATGTCCAACACTTTCATGACCCCTTGAATTGTAGCCTGCCAGGTTTCTCTGTCCATGGGATTTCCTAGGCAAGAATACGGGAGTGGGTTGCCATTTCTTTCCCCAGGGGATCGTCCCAACCCAGGGATTGAACACATGTCTCCTGCATTGGCATGGGGATTCTTTACCACTGAGCCACCTGGCAAGCCCAATCTATTGCTTGCTGCTACTGCTGCTGCTGCTAAGTCGCTTCAGTCGTGACCGACTCTGTGTGACCCCAGAGACGGCAGCCCACCAGGCTCCCCCATCCCTGGGATTCTCCAGGCAAGAACACTGGAGTGGGTTGCCATTTCCTTCTCCAAATCTATTGCTTAGTCACCCACAAATTAATTTCTTATTGCCCTTTATCATAAAAAGCAACTCTGGACAAAGAATAGAAAAAGAACAAAACTTTGGACTGTTATGAAGCACAGTTTAGGAGTTATTTCAAAGCTACTGACTTGAAGCTTTACAGGCAGCATTTCTAACTCTATAGTTTTTGTACAATGATAAAATGAAGCTCAAATCAGCTCATTCTACTAAGTTCTGGAGTATATAATCAACCAAAAGAGGATAAAAAAATATGGAGTAAAAATATACATTTAAAAATTTTTGCTTCAGAGGGAGACAGCTTATGAATACTGATTATATAAGGAGTTTGGCTAGCGAATATACTTGACATAAGGACAAAACCATGTAGCTGTTCAAATTCCCATGAGGCTTTTGGTCATAGTGTTTGATATGAATACACCTAGATAAATTTGGCTAAAATATATACTTTTGCAATTATTTCAGAAAGGAAATAACTCATAAATGAAAATTTTTCCCTTAAGTCAATGAATTCTACCCTGTAAGAATGATATATAGTTTGATATAAAAGGTTTTCTAATTATGTCAGAAAACCACTATGGTTTTTCTTTCTAAGGTTCAAAAGAATATAATTCAGTCTGGCATCTAAAATTTTAAAGTCAATTTGCAAAAGGCACTTAACTAGCAGTTAATAATCAGTGGCAGTCTCTTTGAATCTTCATAATATCAGTAATAAAAGCTTTTCTCTCTTAATTGAATATATTGTAACATCTTTCTTTTTTTAGAAAATAGTAACATTTTAGCAATCTTTTTAAAAATGTTTTAATGTTACACCAAAACTTCCATAAGGAGTCTTAATGCATTATATATATTCTCCCTGTCATTTGCTGCAAATCGTTTGGTACTAAAGGAATAATAGTTCCCTATCATTTAATTTTCTAGAATATGTAAATTTATATGGTCATGCAAATAACTTTCAGTACTTATTAATGGTGTTTTAACAATCAGCAGTTTAATTAGCAAAATAATGTTTCTGATCAAGCAAAGAAGTAATCCTATTTTAAATATCTAACTTGCCTTTTAAATTAGAAAACCTTATTATATTTTCAGTATCCTGGGGTACACTGCATCGTTGGTACCCTATGGACATTGCTAATTAGCCCCCAAAGATTATGGCAATTGACTCCACAACTGCTTCCTCAGATGGAACTCCCATTCATCATCTTTCTCATTTTCTTTACACTATTCTTACTCTTCTGTGGCCTTATTGACGTTTAAGGCTTCTACGCAGCCCATGTTTAGCATATATCATGACATGAAGGCAGAAAGCTTTTCTTTTTAGAATAATCATATCCTATACATGTTTGTGTGAACGAAGTATGTATTGTGAAAGGATGATGACACAGACATTAATCTATCTTTGTGTTACTTTTCAGTTAAATTGGTCATCCTTGCAGAGTGTTGCTGCTAAGTGGTTTGGTTATATTTCTATTTAACTGCTGAAGAGTCCTTAAGGATATGCTTTCCTGGTGGCTCAGTGCTAAAGAATTTGCCTGCCAATGCAAGAGATGAGGGTTCAGTCCCTGGGTCAGGAAGATTCCCTGAAGGAGGAAGTGACAACCCACTCAAGTATTCTTGCCTGGAAAATCCCTCGGACAGAGGAGCCTGGCGGGCTCCAATCCATGGGGGTCTCTAAAGAGTCAGACATAACTGAGCAACTAAACAATAGCAACCTAAAGCATACCGCCACTTTGAGCATCGGGCTTCCGTTGTGGCTCAGCTGGTAAAGAATCCACCTGCAATGAGGGAGACCTGGGTTCAATCCCTGGGTCGGGAAGATTCCCGAAGAAGGGAAAGATTACCCACTCCAGTATTCCGGACTGGAGAATTCCCTGGACTACAGTCCTTGGGGTCGCAAAGAGTCAGACACAACTGAGCTTTCACTTTCACTTCACTTTGAGGATTAATGGAGAGCTAAAAAAATAAGACCTATACATGTTTCACTTGTCTTTCTCATACTTAAAATTCTACACTTTTTAAAACATACTGAAACAAATGAGGGTTTTGGTGGTTTGCTTACTGGTGTTTATAGAGACAGGGATAGATGACTTACAGGGAATTGCTTTGGCAATCATAGACAATGTACTGGATGAGCCTCATGTCCTGTCTATGCCAGGATATAAGTAGTGGTTCACTGATCAAATTAGCCACCTGAGGGTTTTGTGTAAAGTTTCTGAAGTCCGTATCCCATGATTCTGATTCTGAAGGACTGAAGTGAGATCCAGGAATCTGCGTTTTTTAACAGTCTCCTAGGACTTCCCTGGCAGCTCAGATGGTAAAGAATCCACCTACAATGCAGGAGACCTGGGCTCTCTCCCTAGGTCAGGAAGATCCCCTGGAGAAGGAAATGCCTACCCGCCCCCATATTCTTGCCTGGAGAATCCCATGGACAGAGGGAGCCTGACAGACTTCAGTACATGCTGTCAGACACAACTGAAGCAACCAACACTTTCAGGCAACTATAATCAGGGTGGTTTACAATCAGATTTGGAAACAGTGGTTTTATCTGTAGAACTGGCACATGCAAGTCAGAGTAACCACGTGAAACTTGCTAGGGATAGATACAAGAGGCAGGCTTGGAGAGGTCACTCTGATGCAGGACATCATTCTGGATTCTTCCTGCCCTCTCTTTGTTTCTGGTTCACTTTCCCTTTGTCATGCTAAACTTAACCCTTCTCTTGTATATTAAGTTTAAGAGTGTAACTGGTAGACATCTCAGGACAGGTGCTAAATGGTGAAGTTAGGAAATAGACAAAAGGAAGCACCCATTTTGTGACTGTGTGCTGTCCTTCGGCGCTCAATTATGTCCAACTCTTTGTGACACTATGGACTGTAGCCCACCAGGCTCCTCTATCCATGGAATTCTCCAGGCAAGAATACTGGAACAGGTTGCCATACCCTCCGCCAGGGGATCTTCCCAACCCAGGGATTGAACCCAAGTTTCCCACATTGCAGGCAAATTCTTTACTGTCTGAGCCACCAGGGAAGCCCATGAATACTGGAGTGGGTAGTCAATCACTTCTCCAGGGGCTCTTCCAGAATCAGGAATCAAACCAGGGTCTCCAGCACTGCAAGTGCATTCTTTACGAGCTGACCTGCCAGGGAAGCCCCATCTTGTGATTAGGAAGTGGTTGTGGCTCCTGTTGGATACACAGATACGTATGCTGGTTGGGGGAGTGGTGCTGAAGATGAGAGAGGGGGCAGCAAACATCCCTACCTGGACTGGTCTGGATGGACAGGCAAGTAGGCAGGAGTATCAGCAAGCATACCCAGAAGTAGTGACTCCTCAAACTGGGTCCCTATTCTGCACAAGTAAACACAAAAATGCCATCGAAAAGAAATGAGTTGTAGTTCTACTTCTTAACCATGCTTAGTGTTGGACCACAATTTCCTTTCTCCCACACCTCACCTGAATTTCAGATCTCAAGATTACAGAAGAATGTAAATATATATAGTAAAAATTGGACTGGTGAACTCTTCAAGTGACCCTTTGGCCTTCTAGCCAAGTGTGTAACCACCACCCTTTGATTTTCTGACTCGAGAGTTAGTGCATCTGCCATCCAATTAACACCTCATTTAACTATACACCTGAGGCTTTTGCTTCAGAACTCTATTTTGAAACAATTAGCCCTCTACTGAATAGGGTAGTGTGATTATAATTAGATGGGAGACACAAAGAACAGTGTGATTAAGTCTTTGTAAAAACTCCCTTAGTGGAAGTGGGGGTCACGGTACAGATAAACACATGAAGTTAGAATAAAGGAAACTTGCTTTCAAAACTGTGGGATGTTCTGTACACCATATTACTTACCATACTTATTTTATCAAAGCATAGAAAAGCAAATTTCCTTATATAGCACCTCCCAAGCAGGAGGACTTTTAGTGTTTTGTTTGAAATTATTATCACATATTTTGGTCAAATGAAAACCTGTAAATAGTGCTACCTCTGGATTTCAATTTTCTCTGGAGACAGTTGGGATTATTTGTAATGAAAATACTGTGTGTGTGTGTTTTTAACTGTGTTTTCTTCATGTATGTAAAGTCAAAGTGAAGTCACTCAGTTGTGAGTTGTGTCCGATTCTTTGCAACCCCATGGACTGTACCCCACCAGGCTCCTTCATCCATTGGAATTTTCCAGGCAAGAGTATTGGAATGGGTTGCCATTTCATTCTCCAGGGGATCTTCCTAACTCAGGGATCGAACCCAGGTCTCCCACGTTGCAGACAGACATTTTAACATAAGTCTAATTTCCCTGGAAGTTTGGGAAATCAACCAATGAAACACACATATTATATTTTCATACATATATGGATATTTTATTCTAGTCTTTTTTCATATTAATCCTTTCTACAACAATGTTTCTCAAATGTTAGTGTGCATAAGAATTGTTTAGGGATATTTATAAAATGCAGAATCTGATTTATTATTCTTTAACTTTTCATTTCTGATAAGCTCTTGAATGATGCATATGTTCAAGGGCCACGCTGAGCAATAAGGCTTTATCCACAATGTACCTCTTAAGTGCCAAGACAGGTTTTCACCAAAGAAAAATATTCTTTTTTAGTTTAAATTTTGTATTTATGAATTATGAATTATCATTGGAACAGAATTGAGGCTATGTTAACATAGCAGAAACAGATACATTCTAGTCTTAGGAAAGTTTCTAAACTTTACAAACATAGTATTTCAAATGACTTAAATTTTTCTGGCACTGAATATGAAAAAGATGATTACTCTTGCTATTTCAGATGAGATGTTTAATTAGAATTCATTAAAGAAATACAAGCAACTTGACCATTAAGCCTTTCAATTCTAAGCTGTAATAATCTTAATAGCAAAATCCATAAAATATGTAGTAATAAGTGAGTATAGGCCCTTTTTATGCCGTTAAATTTGCTAGTAGTCATTACACAAATATGTCTTCTTCAGAGAAGAAGCTGCTGAAATGTGCTAATTTGTAAAAGGGTAAGACACTTGACTTGGTTAACTGGCTGATACAGAAAATGAATAGCAAGAGAGAGAGAAGAGAGGCATCCCCCACACATGGTCATAGAAAGGTAGGAAAAAATGAGGAATCATGAAAAAAAGAAGCCAAAAATCAGAGTCAGTAAAATAAAAAAGCAGACCGGGGTTTTCTAGCTTTATGGGCTCCACACAGTTGTGCGTGTAAGAAGTGTAGGGATTTAACTTGTTTATTCTACTTTCTCCACCTTACAGAAATTAAAAAACCAATGGGAAGAAGGCTGATTTGTTCAGTGACCAGGAAGAGCTTAAATTTGGTTTGAAGGTAAAACAAAGAGGATCTGAAAAAACATAATTCAAAGAAAACATGGGGACTTCCCTGGAGGTCCAGGGAATCTTCCTGCCAAGGCAGGGAATACAAGTTCGATCCCTGGTGCAGGAAGATCACACATGCCACCGGGCACTAAGCCCATGTGCCACGATTACTGAAGCCCCCTACCCAGAGCTCATGATCCACGGGAGAAGCCACCACGATGAGGAGCCCGTGTACCACCACTGGAGAGTGGCCCCCCTTCATCGCAACTAGAGAAAGCCTGCGCACAGCAGTGACCCAGCACAGCCACAAATTAAAAAAAAAGAAAGAAAGGAAACATGGGTTTCAGCTGGGGAGAGGTAAGACTTCAGTGCCTGGGCAAAGGCTTTCCAAGCCTAGGAATGCAAAGTAGAAATGGCCCTGTGCTGGCCATCCCTGGACAGTGTCAATCTGTGTTATATCATCAATTCCTAGAAAATTATGTTGCTGTTTATTACTTTTATAATGTGCACACTTTGTACAGGAAGATGCATTCAGAATCACCCAGTACAGTTCTTCCAGGTCGTAATTTAGCAAATTAGTTCCCCCAAAGGCTCCATGATTGGTCCTTCTTGTTGTTTAGTCTCAGAGTCACATCCACCTCTTTTGCAACCCCACCGACTGTAGCTTGCCAGGCTCCTTTGTTCATGGGATCTTCCAGGCAAGAATAGTGGAGTGGGTTGCCATTTCCTTCTCCCAGGGATCTTCCCAACCCAGTGATCAAACCCACATCTCCTGAATTGGCAGGAGGGTTCTTTACCACTGAGCCACCTGGGAAGCCCATGTGATTGGCCCTGTGCTTAGTCAGGTCCAACTCACTGCGACCCCCTGGACTATAGTCTGCCAGGCTTCTCTGTCCATAGGATTTCCCAGGCAAGAATACTGGAGTGGGTTGCCATGCCCTCATCCAGGGGATCTTCCCAACCCAAGGTTCGAAACCAGGTATCCCGCATCACAGGCGGATTCTTTACTGAGCCACCAGGGAAGCCCACATGATTGGCCTTAGGTCATATTTAAGGCAGAGCTGAGTCTGAAATCTAGTTTTCCACACTCTTAGTCCCAGCTGGTGCTACAATATCAAAAACCTCTGAATTGTGCTCCTCCCAAGCACGCAGTGAGGCAGAGGGAAGAGAGAACCACGCTTACAGGAAACCACTAAAAGTACACCTGCCCCATCCTGTGTCTTAAAAATGAGCCAGACAAGATGGTGTAAGCTGGTGTGTCATCTCAGTATGGCCTTTTTGCTTACAAGGAAACTAATCAAAAAGATAGTGTGTTGCACTCAGTCACTCAGTTGTGTCCAACTCTTGGCAACCACATGAACTACTGTAGCCCTCCAGGCTCCTCTGGCCATTGAATTTTCCAGGCAAAAATATTGGAGCAGGTTACCATTTCCTCCTTCAGGGGATCTCGCCTGAGTCTTTTGCAACTCCTTCATTGGCAGGTGGATTTTTTACCGCTGAGCCACCTGGGAAGCCCAATTAAAAAGATAGAAATACAACAGTTAAGAAGCTTCAGTCATCCTCTTTTCCACTGAGGTCTCAGTCATATTTTAAATCATTTTACATACTTGCAAGACTTAGATGTGAATCTGTAAACACCTTTGCTGTTATTAAGGGTACATTTTCCCATTACAGACAAAGACTTTTAATTCACAGTATGATCAACATGTTCAGTACTAAAGATATATGTTTCATTTCACAGAAAATTCTTATTTTCAGAACACATCTTAATATATGTACAATTTAGGAGAGTTCTAGTTAACAATTCATAAAGCAAAGATTTGCTCCAGTATGATATAAGACATTGTGTGTTAGTGAAGGACATATTTTCTGGTTCTAGTACTTGTTGTGGTTATCCAGTTGCTAAGTCATGTCCGACTCTTTGTGACCCCACGGACTGCAGCACACCAGCCTTCACTGTCCTTCACTATCTCCCCCAGTTTGCTCAAACTCACCATTGAGTCGATGATGCCATCAAACCATC
Source organism: Redunca redunca (assembly GCA_006410935.1). Taxonomy (NCBI): domain Eukaryota; kingdom Metazoa; phylum Chordata; class Mammalia; order Artiodactyla; family Bovidae; genus Redunca; species Redunca redunca. Next base: position 559,526 of record SJYQ01000543.1, read on the forward strand.
TCACCCTCTGTTGACCCCTTCTTTTCCTGCTCTCAATCTTTCCCAGCCTCGGGGTCTTTTCCAATACTTGCTTCCCCTAAATGATAAAAAGCTGTATTTATTTTGAACATGATTATCATAAATTAGAAAGCCTGAATTACAGATGAAGGAAAATTCTGGCAAATTTTTCCCCAAAAGACAAACGTGGTTGTTCTACCAACAGCAGTTAATTGAAAGCATACAAATTCAGATAGTAAACTTTAGATTGCAAGCTACATTTTCTATTCAATTCATAAATTGAATAGTTATCCCATAGGATAACTGACAAGACTTAAAGAAACTGCAAACTTTAAAACTGCTATTATTTACCATATTCAGGGTTTAACAGACAAGTAATAGGATGTCTTTCCATATCTGTACTAAATATGTACACCTCTTATTCTTATAAAATGATTTTACATACTTTTCTCTCCATTATTTCCTCCAAACAAACAAACAAAAAAACCCCTTCTGAGGCAGAAATTATTCATCAACATTTGCTTTGGAGAGTTTTAAGGAGCCAAAGATGACAGAACTATCCTGGACATTTCCTCACTATACTAATTTGTGCAGACTGATAATTATATTAGGATATTCATAACAGCTGACTCTCACAAAGGTCAAATTTCCTTTTCTGTAATAACAGGCAGCAATCTACCATTTAGAGTTTTCGATGGAATAGCCAGCTTTTTGAAAAGGTGAAAGAAAAATGCCAGTGTTAACACATAGGAGAGCATTTATAAAAACCAGAAAATAAAAGCCCACAAGTTTAAAAGGAACTAGATATATTGAGCTTCACCCACAAGAACACAGAAGAATCACGTCAATTATATTAACTATATTCCGATGCAGAGTTCAATAGGGCATTAGCATTGGAAAGAAATCGTTATACATTGGTGAAAATCTAGTAACTATGAGACACAAAGTGGTCTCTGGAATCAGACCTCTAGTTTAAATTCTGGTGCTTTCACTATCTATGTGACTATAAACAAGTTACTTTGCATAAAATAATAGCAGGTACCTTGATAGAAGAATAATTTCTCCCTAGAAGAGGGGACTATGTGAAGGCAGAAGCCCAGGTCAGAGTGATGCAGGTTCCTGAGCCTAGAAAGGTGTCTTCTGAAACAAAAATGTCAAGCCTCCAGACAGAAAGGAAGCAAGAAAACGGATTCTGCCCTCGGGCTTCTAGAAGATACGCAGCACTATTGACACCTTGATTTCCACTTAGTCTCAATAAGCCACATTGTTTTAAGCCACTGAGTTTATAGCAATTTATTATAGCAGCAATAAGACAATGATACATTACCTTATAGAGTTATGGGGCTTCCCTGGTGGTTCAAATGTAAAGAATCTGCCTGCAGTGTGGGAGACCGGAGTTTGATCCCCGAGTCAGGAGGATCCCTTGGAAAATGGAATTGGTACCCACTCCAGTATTCTTGCCTGGAGAATTCCATGGACAGAGGAACCTGGTGGGCTACAGTCCATGAGATCGCAAGAGTTGGAAATGACTGAGACACTGACACTTTCGTGAAAATAATAGATATATGTACAAATAAAGCACTTTGAATGGTGCCTACATATGCTAGGTGCTGTGTAAAGTAAAGTAAAGTAAAGTAAAGTAAATGTCGCTCAGTCGTGTCCGACTCTTTGAAACCCCATGGACTGTAGCCTACCAGGTTCCTCCACCCTTGGGATTTTCCAGGCAAGAATACTGGAATGGGTTGCCATTTCCTTCTCCAGGAGATCTTCCCAACCCAGGGATCGAACCCAGGTCTCCCACGTTGTAGGCAGATGCTTTACCATCTGAGCCACCAGGGAAGGTGCTGTGTAGCATCCACTATTATTTTAACAACATAAATCAGTTTCTTTAACTTCTCTGCTTAAAAATTTATATCCTGATAACTAATTTGCTGAATTATGTCCTCTGGAGTGTTTGCAATTCTTTCCTTCTTCCTAATCTCTCTCAACCTTTCACTGTCACCTTTTGCTTCACTCACTACTGGCCAGTCACACTAACCTTCTTTAAATTCCTCCAAAAGTCAAGTGCCTTTGAACCTCAGGATCTTTGGAACAGCTGTGCTCTCAGCATGAAGAATTTTTTCCGTCATCCTCATTCCAGCTAAATCCTACTTATATTCACATTTATTAAAATAACTTGTTCTCACAAAGGTCTTCCCTGAAAACAAATTTTCTCAGAATATACCATTCTTAACAGCCAATAAGCAAACAAAAAGATGCTCAATATTTTTCATCATCAGAAAAATGCAAATCATAACCACAATTATACACCATTGTATACTCACTGGGAAGGTGAAAATAAAAACTGGACAATAACAAATATTACCAAGGATGTAGAGAAGCTGGAACCCTTATGTATTGTTGGTGGGATTGAAAATGATGCAGCCACTTTGGAAAGCAGTTTGACAGTTTTTCAAAATGTTAAACCTAGAGTTACCACATGATGTAGCAATTCCACTGTTAGGTATAAACACAAGAAAAATGAAAAATTTATGTCCACACAAAAACTTGTTTATAAATGTTCAGAGCAGCCAAAGATTGTTAACAATCCAAATGTGTAGTAACTGATGAACAGTTAAACAAAATACAATGTATCCATATAATGGAATCTTATTCTACTAGAAGGAGGAATAAAGTACTCATATATGCCAAAATATAAATTATCCTTGAAAACATTATAATAAATGAGGAAAGCCAGTCACAAAGACAACATAAAATCTTATTCCATTTATATGAAACATTTACGGTAGACAAAACCACAGAAGCGCAAAGAAGGTTAGTGGTTTCCTGGGGATAAGGTGAATAGAGATTGAGGAGTGCTGGGTGCTGGAGTTTTAGGGGAATGTCTAAATAGTCTCAAATGCTGGAAGAGGTTGTATAACTCTGTGACTATGCTAAAAAAAAAACACTGAAATGTATACAAAATATTGAGCATCACAATATGGGAATTATATCGCAATAAAGATTTTTAATTTAATTTTAAAAATACCCCATTCTGTATCATAGTAGCAATTCATAACCACCATAAAGTCTAAAAGGCCAGGTAGCAAATGTTCAATATTTGGTAAAGTAATTGAAAAGCTTCTGATTGGTATGTGTAAATGACAATGATGATGATTATGGTATTAGGAAATCAGCCATTAGCAGTTTGTGACGAAGTAAGGAAACTAAAGGCAACCTTGAAAACTAATTCTGTTTCAACTTATTTTAAAATCTAATTCATTTGGAGACACCTGATTCCTAGGGAAACTGAGATTATCCACAATATTCATTTCTGAACTAGTTTCAGAGAAGTATAGAATTGTTCTTTATGATCATGATGCTATTGAAAAGAATGTTAGAGCCTCAATCTTCAGGCAGGGTTTTGGCTTACAGAACACAGAAAGAGCTAGGTCTTTGCTGTCCAAAAGGAGTACACCAAGGCTGTATATTGTCACCCTGCTTATTGAACTTATATGCAGAGTACATCATGAGAAATGCTGGGCTGGAAGAAGCACAAGCTGGAATCAAGATTGCTGGGAGAAATATCAATCATCTCAGATATGGAGATGACACCACCCTTATGGCAGAAAGTGAAGAGGAACTAAAAAGCCTCTTGATGAAAGTGAAAGAGGAGAGTGAAAAAGTTGGCTTAAAGCTCAACATTCAGAAAATGAAGATCATGGCATCCGGTCCCATCACTTCATGGGAAATAGATGGGGAAACAGTGGAAACAGTGTCAGACTATTTTTTAGGGCTCCAAAATCACTATAGATAGTGATTGCAGCCATGAAATTAAAAGACGCTTACTCTTGGGAAGGAACGTTATGACCAATCTAGATAGCATATACAAAAGCAGAGATATCACTTTGCCAACAAAGGTCCGTCTAGTCAAGGCTATGGTTTTTCCAGTGGTCATGTATGGATGTGAGAGTTGGACTGTGAAGAAGGCTAAGCGCCAAAGAATTGATGCTTTTGAACTGTGGTGTTGGAGAAGACTCTTGAGAGTCCCTTGGACTGCAAGGAGATCCAACCAGTCCATCCTAAAGGAGATCAATCCTGGGTGTTCTTTGGAAGGACTGATGCTGAAGCTGAAGCTCCAATACTTTGGCCACCTCATGCAAAGAGTTGACTCATTAGAAAAGACTTTGATGATTGGAGGGATTGGGGGCAGGAGGAGAAGGAGATTACAGAGGATGAGATGGCTGGATAGCATCACCGACTCGATGAACATGAGTTTGGGTGAACTCCAGGAGTTGGTGATGGACAGGGAAGCATGGCGTGCTGCAGCTCATGGGGGTCCCAAAAAGTTGGACACAACTGAGTGACTGAACTGAACTGAAAGTATCCTTTGTTCGTTGACATATTGACTCATTCAAAAAATGTTTATTGCATACACCCTTTTTCCAGGTGATAAAAACATAAAACTTAAAATCACCATATGTGCCCTCATGAAACCAAACCATTCTTAGGAAGACAGATAAATGACTGACAGAACTGAGAAATCAGTTTTGTAACAGTTTCCTATTGGAGTGTAGAAAGAAACACTTTTAAAGAAATGCCTTAGTTATTTTGTCATATCTGCCATATAATTCCAACCAAGCATAGTGTGAAGTACCATTCATTTATGATTTAAGACATTTTATTAAAGGCCTACCCTGTGCCAGGCACTGTCTGGCTGGGCTACAGTAACAAAGGCAAATGACTGGAATTTTGCCCTCCTTGAGCTAACACTGCAGTGGTGGAACATGAGTCCAAATGTTAATAAGGTAAAATACACAGTATTCCAGATCATGATAAATGTTGAGAAAATTAGGCCAGAGAGGGAGATGGGGAGAATGGCAGGGGGTGGGGGCAAATTTAAACAATGGTCAAGAAAGACTCTAACAAGAAGGAGATATTTAATCAAAGACCTGAAGAAAGTGAGCTAGTGAGCCCGGTGAACTATATAGGGGCATGCATTCTAGGCAAAAAGAGAGAAAAAAAGGGCATTAGAAATCTCGCATTCTATTCATACTAAATCAAAGAAGTGGAATCAAAATATCATAAGCTTAGAAAATTCATGTTTTTGAGAATATATGTATTATACATAGTATTTATATATATGTATTTCTAATTTAAAAATAGATATGCAGCAGGTAACAAAGGTTTATTGTATAGTACAGGAAACTAGAGTTAATATATTGTAATAACTGATAAGAGAAAATAATCTGAAAAATAACATATGTGCATATGTATAACTGAATCACCTGCTGTCCACCTGAAACCTTGTAAAGCAACTACACTACAATAAAATATATATGTTAAGAAAATTCAAAACAGAAAACAAAGGGGAAATCTGAGAGGCATAAGTTCTCTGGAATGTTCAAGGAACATCCAAGAGGCTGGTGCAAAATGAACAAAGGAGAGATTAGTGGTAAAATGGGGGTCAAAGAGGGGTATCCAATCCCACCAGCTACTATATGGATACCAACTTTTTCTTTGAAGAAGATAGGAAACACTGGACATTTTAAACAGTGCTAAGCTGACCTTACTTTTTAACAAATCATGTTGTTGTGCTGAAAACAGGTGTTATAAGGGAGAGGCTGTCATGGGGGGTTGAAGTAGGGAGACATGTTGAGAGACTATTATAGTAATCCAGGTGGTTTACAGTCCAGGTGACTTGACCAGGGTGATAACAATAGAAGTGATATAAAGCCATGAAATTTTGGATATATTGTGAGGCTAGATCCAACGAGATTTGCTGATTGAGTGGATGGGGAGGTTGTTGGTGACCATAATAAGAAAACGTTTAGTAACATGGAAGGAAAAAAAATGCCTATTTATAGTGGGTTTAACAGAGCTGGGGAAGAAATGGATTCGATTATAGATGACACTTCTGAAAAGCTTTGCTTTAAAAAGACAGTCATTGGGAGAGGAAGTAGGGTTAAGAGATAGTTGTTTCTGTTAACAAGGAGAAATAACAATATATTTTAGATTTAAAGTACTAATATATCAGAGAGGGAAAACGGATGGGAAAGAGAGGACATGACAGTCAAAACAACTAACTAGGTGAGAGAGGATGGGAGGTAGTGCTCGAGAGAAACAGCTGTTCAGCTAGGAGCCAGAACGATGCATCCACAGTGATGATGGTGATGATGGACCCATAGCGATGATGGGAAAACAGGAGGTAGGCTGTGATGATGCACATGAGTAGAGGGAGTCATGTAGTTTGGGGAAGGCGTTTTTTTCTTTGTTTGTTTCTGTAATTCATAAAATAAGAATCAAGGTTTTCATTGCAAAATGAGGGTAGTGGAAGCAGAGTTGGCCATGTGAAAAAGAGGTGAGGGTAAGAAGTAGTCATCCAGGAGAGAGAGAGAGAGATTTCAATATCCAGGTGTAAATATGGGAGTAAGTGACTGAGACTGTATGAAGGACATTATTGAGAGTCAAGGAAATGAGAGGCCAGAATATCATATGTGGTTATATTGAAATTAGCCAACAAGCATCATAAAACAAAGAGTATTGTAAAAGATAGTAAACCAGAACTAAAATCTTCAAGTTTTACTAAACTGTTTGGTTTAATTTTAAACTTCTGTTTTTATTTTTGTTGAACACTCAGTTCCAATATCGAAAATGTTCTTTTTCTCATTGTTGTCTTGTTTTCTTTTATATTCCTTCAAATGATTAAGAATGGAACTTTATGACGAGCCTAAGAATAGTATATTATACAAATTTTTTACATTGTAAAGTACACCCTATAGTGAATTGAAACTTGAAACAGCCAACAATTTATACCTACAAAAGAACAATTTCCATTGGCTAGATGAGGGGGGAAAATTATTTCTTCGATTCACAGTTTTAGAGGAAAGAAAGTTTTAAAAAGATATGGCTGATAAATGTGTGAAAATTTAAATTGTTGTACTGAATAAGTTCAGTGATTCAAGCTGGTGAATTTCCAGCTGAAGAAGAATGTTAAGTGAAATAGTCAAAAAAACAGTCATCAGTGAAATCCATCAGAAACCCATCATTTCACATTGCGCCATTAATCTTCAGCAAGATGCCAACTGTGAATCACATGAATATTTGGGTGCGAGAGGGCATCATCTATAACATCCAGTGTTAATAGAAACTGTCAGGCCTATGCTCATTGCCCACGTGATGGTCATTGATCTGCTCTAATGGCAAGACAAAGACTTATGAATTCTGGACACCATTTTGAAGCTGGGCTCTACTTACTGCCCCTTCAGACATCTGCAAGATATTAATCAACTGATAGCTATTTTTAGTTTCAGATGGGCTAGTCCTTTCCAAATTGGATACTGGGAAAGGGATATAGGAGATTAATGAGGGACCTCAGTTGATACTGAAGTGCTGAGAACTAAACAGCAGAATAGAGATACAATTACTACAATTACTGTGGGCTCTGTCCCATGCATAATCCCTAAAGTGAGAAATAAAACCAAATATAGTAAGACTTACTAACAACTGAGGACCCTACTGACCGAAAGAACTCAAATGTCTTTTTTTGTGTGTGAGAGAGATCTCAATTTAAAGCATAAGGAATTGCATATACTGTGAAATTCCAGAATTAACCTTTAATCCATACACGGCAATGATTATTTTTAAGTCAGCATTTTCATTTGCTATTTTTAGGAAAAGAAATTTAATGTGAAGGAAACTGAGGACCATTTTACCATGTGTATACATGAAGAGAATCAAACAAAAATTCATCATATCAGAGAAAAACATAAGAGATTTGGGGAAAGGAAAGTTTTATGAACATTACAAACATGTTTGAGTGGGTAGAGATAGGCACAGAGTGGTTTACAAAGTTTGGAACACAGAACCCACCATCCATTATTTCCATCTGTACAATAGAAAAGAAAAAACTCCAAAAATAAAATCACCATTGTTCTGACAAAATCTTACTAAAATGATGTCATAAATATAATGACCATCATGAATAGCTTTTCTCCTGTTGTGTGTGAGATGACTAACATTATCTCATGAATATTATAGGATGTTATACATTTATGATATGTGTGTGTGCTTAGTCACTCAGTTATATCTGACTCTTTGTGACCCCATGGACTGTAGCCCACCAGGCTCCTCTGTCCATGGAATTCTCCAGGCAAGAATACTGGAGTGGGTTGCATTCCCTTTTCCAGAGGATCTTCCCTACCCAGGTATAGAACCCAGGTCTCCTGCATTGCAAGCAGATTCTTCACCGTATAAGCTACAGGGAAGTTCATCACATTTGTGATAAAGCAGCCTTAGTCAGTTCATGCTGCCAGAACAAATAATCATAGACTGGGTTACTTAAACAATGAAGGTTTATTTCTCACAGTTCTGGAGGTTGTAAGTTTGGGGTTATGGTGCCTGCATGGTCAGGTTCTGGTGAGTGTGCTCACCTACGTTGCAGATGGCTGACTTCTCACTGTACCCTCATAGCAGAAGGATAAGTGAGCTATCTCTCTGGCCCCTTCTTCTGAGAACACTAGTTCCTTTCAGGAGAGCTTCACTCTCATGACCCAGGTATCTTGCAATGGTCCCCACCTCCAAACACCGTCACGCTGGGGTAAGGCTTGTGCTGTGCTGTGCTCAGTCATGTCTGACTCTGTGACCCTATGGGCTGCAGCCCTACAGACTCCTCCGTCCATGGGATTGTCCAGGCAAGAATGGGTTGCCATTTCCTTCCCCAAGGGATCTTCCCCATCTAGGGATCGAACCCAAGTCTCTACCCCTTCTGCATTGGTAGGCAGGTTCTTTACCACTGAGCCACCTGGGAAGGGTTAGGGAGTAGATATGCGGTCTGTAACACAACTGTTGATCCATGAGAGAAACAGAGACAAAAATGATCAAAGGAAAAATATGAGTTACAATAAAGCCACTGGAGCAAAAATGTTGACCTATGTTCCTACATACAGAGGATAAGAAGGAATTGAGTTAGCCAAGAAGGAAATGGAGAGATGGCTTTTATAGTTGACCCTGGGTTGAAGGACAAGGAAAAAATGATTTGGACTGTTCTTCATGTGGAATTCAGAGTGAGAAGCAATTAGGTCAATTTTGTTTTGTTTTCCTTTTCATTGAAACTGGGTTTGTAGGTGTACAAATAATAGTTTTATTTCAAATTAGTTGTTTAACTGGGAACCCAGTCAGAAAAGGGCCTTTGCTTTCTATCAAACACTGGTTACTAAAGGAAGCAGACTAGTGGGATGAGAATGAAATTCATAACAATCAAGAATTCAGAAATCTAGTTTAACCTCTGCAACAGTACCATCAGCCTACATGCATATACTTTGAATATCAACAGGTTCCCCACAGATTCACTCTTATTCATGAAAGGCTAAATATGTGATATTCTGAAGACACTTCTGGGAATCGGTGAGAGGAAGTTGAGGGAAAATATGGAAAACTACTATTGTGCTGCTTCTCAAAATTTCCTATCTTCATTCTGAATACATGGGGTAATTATACTCCTTAGGAGTATATTTAGCCTTTCATGAGTTTGATCCCTGGGTCAGGAAGATCCCCTGAAGAAGGGACTAGCTACCCACTCTAGTATTCTTGCCTGGAGAATCCTATGGACAGAGGAGCCTGGTGGGCTGCAGTCCATGGGGTTGCAAAGAGTTGGACATGACTGAGCAGCTAACACTTTCACTTTCATTTTCACCTTAAGCTTAAGAACGGCCATATGACTTATTTTTGAAAACAGGATACGAATACGGGTGGTGTATTCAAGCCAGGCTTCAGCAATACATGAACCATGAACTTACAGATGTGCAAGCTGGTTTTAGAAAAGGCAGAGGAACCAGAGATCAAATTGCCAACATCTGCTGGATCATGGAAAAAGCAAGAGAGTTCCAGAAAAATATCTATTTCTGCTTCATTGACTATGCCAAAGCCTTTGTGTGGATCACCATAAACTGTGGAAAATTCTGAAAGAGATGGGAATCCCAGAGCACCTGACCTGCCTCTTGAGAAATCTGTATGCAGGTCAGGAAACAGTTAGAACTGGACATGGAACAACAGACTGGTTTCAAATAGGAAAAGGAGTACCTCAAGGCTGTATATTGTCACCCTGCTTATTTAACTTATAAGCAGAGTACATCATAAGAAACGCTGGGCTGAATGAATCAGAAGCTGGAATCAAGATTGCCAGGAGAAATATCAATAACCTCAGATATGCAGATGACACCACCCTTATGGCAGAAAGTGAAGAAAAATTCAAGAGCCTCTTGATGAAAGTGAAAGAGGAGAGTGGAAAAGTTGGCTTAAAACTCAACATTCAGAAAACAAATATTATAGCATCCGGTCCCATCACTTCATGGCAAATAGATGGGGAAACAATTAAAACAATGAGAGACTTTATCTTTTTGGGCTCCAAAATCACTGCAGATGGTGATTGCAGCCATGAAATTAAAAGACACTTACTCCTTGGAAGGAAGGTTATGACCAATCTAGATAGCGTATTCAAAAGCAGAGACATTACTTTGCCAAAAAAGTTCTGTCTAGTCAAAGCTATGGTTTTTCCAATAGTTATGTATGGATGTGAGAGTTGGACTATAAAGAAAGCTGAGTGCCAAAGAATTGATGCTTTTGAACTGTGGTATAGGAGAAGACTTTTGAGAGTCCCTTGGAGTGCAAGGAGATCCAACCAGTCCATCCTAAAGGAGATCAGTCCTGAGTCTTCATTGGAAGGACTGATATTGAAGCTGAAACTCCAATACTTTGGCCACCTGATGTGAAGAGCTGACTCATTTGAAAAGACCCTGATGGTGGGAAAGATTGAAGGTGGGAGGAGAAGGGGACAACAGAGAATGAGATGGTTGGATGGTATCACCAGCTCAATGGACATGAATTTGAGAAAACTCATGGAGTTGGTGATGGACAGGGAGGCCTGGCGTACCACAGTCCACGGCGTCTCAGAGTCAGACATGACTGAGCGATTGAACTGAACTGACAGGTGACGTGTGTCTTCTTCGGGCAGACACATTTAATTGCCATTGGAGACATTTCAGAACTTTCTTCCTTGGCCGCTATAATCATGGTAGCATGTGTTGAGATGGAGATGGAATACTGAACCATCACATGGAGGACAAGAACCTGGGTGGGGTCACTAGATGTACAGTGCACTTTGAACAGGGTTTAAACCTTTGTTTTGAGAGCACTAACATTTGGAAGTAAGTTGTTTATTGCTGCACCATAACCTAGTCTATCTTGACTAAACAAGCTTCAACTTCCCTGAAGACTTGGAATAAACAAAGCAAATGCCTTAATACTTTGGTATCAAAATCAGTGGACAATTAAGTTAGCAGGGAGCTTTATGTTAGAACAAAGGAATTTGCAACTTTATCACCAAGGTTTACAATTTTTATTAGTTTAATATTTTCAGTAAAGCATACCACCCCTTGCAACTATTGACTGAAAGATGAGTGTGTCCACTAAGATTATTTATAAAGCAATGCTCTACTGACTGCATCATTTCATACACTCACCCATTTCTTCTTAGCAGTTTTCTTCGAATTGCAAATATTTTAAAGGAATGCCAGTTTAGCCATGACCTTAGGAAGATTTCTTACCTGCCTTTTAATTTAGATGTAAAATAGGGTTGCATCTTTATCTTCTGCCTTGAAGTCATTTCATAGGATTTCTTTTGAAATACTTTTACTATGGATCTGGAGTTAAAAGGATAAATAGGTGAGATAGTAAATATTTTCAGCTTTGTGGGTCATATGACCTCTGTTGCAACTCCTCAATTCTGTTGTAGCACGAAAGCTTCCATAGACAATACACAGAAACCAATAAGTGTGGCTCTTTACAAATACAAGCAGCAGGCTGGTTTTGGCCCATGGGCTGTAGTTTGCCAAATCTTGCTTTAGATGTTATTTCCAATTCAAGTCACATCCATGTAATTCCATATTATCAGCTATCATGATAGCATGACTATATTAATTTGGGAACTATATTAATGAAATCAACATTCCATCTGGCAACTTATCTGATGTTCTCACAATCATGAAATAAAATACGTACCCTATTTAGGCTCTGGGCTTAATATCCTTTTTAAAAAAAATAACATTTATTTTAGTTTCTTATTTCTTTTTTTACATCTAGCTCTACAATACTAGTTCTGTAGGGCTAGATGTAAAAATGAAAGAAGAACTAAAATAAATGTTATATCTTTGTAGGATTTTCAAAAGCCTATTATTTCCTCATGTTACAGTTGAAATGAATTTTTTTAATGGAAACATTTATTTTTTTGTTCCTTACAAATACCAAGAGATAAAAATCTTAGTGAGATAAAGGAAAGAAAATGATGATAGTAGCCACTGCAGAATAGAAATGGATCTGTAAAGTTGTTTTCAGAAAATGAAATCATGACTGACATGATCTAACATCTTTCTACCAGGGAGACACTAACCTGTGCCAAATTAGGTCTTTGTTTATTAGTTCAAAATAAAAAAATCACTAAAATGCTCCATTTACAGGAGACTGTTGGAAAGAAAAGGAAGAGAAAGAAATTATAATACATATATACCTGAATCCCCTAGAAGGAAAACAAAACAATTTTATTCTTTTTAATTTCAGTCTCAAATTAATTTATTTTAATATCATGCATTTTGAACTACTAAGGCAAAGAAGCAAACAAGGAAGATGGCTACGGCAAATGAATTCAAACCTATAGTAAAATAAGGAAATGAATTATGATAAGACCCAAGGCTATTTTTATTCCCTGCTTCAAATACCATGGCATGGGGGTTGGGGGGAGATATGTGTATCATACAATAGTTCAATGTTTCGGTGAGCACATCTAGAACACTAATTAAAATCAATTTTATTGGCTTATAAAAGATGTATGTATGAGCTCTATCTTTTATGGGCTCAGTTAGTTTGCTCCTATATATACTCCTTAATATACTAGTCAGTTAGTTTCTAAAGAAAGTGGGGTAAGTTCTCTTCTTGCCTGCTTCATTGTTCACTCAGGATGTATAACCAAGGACAAGACCTTATTGAAAGGGAGGAAGATTGATTGATGCCGACTGGAGTGATTCAGGCATGAAATAGATTTGCAGCGCATCCCTGTGTCCCACCAGAATGTACTTCTGTGTTCAGGTGGTTTTGACTGCGGTATAACTGCCAGGTAGCTGGAGCCACCACGGAGACACTGGACAGGACTGAACACTGAAAGTCGAATGGCCAAGAGAGGTGCACATAGACGAACTGGGTCAAAGCTGGCTCTGTCAGTGCAAACTATATGAGCTTGTACAAATCATTTAATGCAGAGTTTTGGGCTTCTCAACTCTTAGGCTGAGCTAGATGAAACTGCCAACATTTGACTGTCTTAATCTATGAAATTGTCAATTTCATAACTCATGATCTGTGGCTACGTCATTCTATGGCTGTGATCAAATGAAATGTTTCTATAAACTTGTAAGTATAGTATAAATGCATTTATAATTTTTGTATTCTTCTGAGTAAAATTATTGACTATAAGTTATTATTTAATGATAATTACAATTTACCATTTTAATTCATTGATTTATATAGACAATTAATAATTCATCATTTAACATTTGTCATTAAAGAACTACAAATTGCACCAAACAGTAATTTATTCAGTCATGTGTATATATCTTGGGATCCTAAAGTTTACTTCATCACTCATAGAGCACTTGCCAATAGTCATAACATTGGGTTGGACATGTTCTGTCCAACAATATGCTCTGCTGACATATAGTCTTAGTGTACATATTTGATACCTGTCTTACTCCAGGCTACCTTTCATTTACAAAGGTAGTATAATGATATTGACACATTCCATCAAGACGTTCCAACAGTCTCACTTGTGACCTCCATGCCCATCAACAAGCATCCAGGTGTAGAGCAGAGCTCCACTGGGACTTGGAATAGACTTCTGTCTTGTATCTTATACATGCATATGCTCCAGTAAAACCCGATGGTGCAGCTCTGAAATACTCAAAATATGTTTGCTTAAAAAATACACATCCATAGCTTTTCCAGTAAGCAACCTGATAACATGTGCTAAGTGACTTCAGTTGTGTTCAGCACTTTGCACACCCACCAGACTCCTCTGTCCATGGGATTCTCCAGGCAAGAATACTGGAGTGGAATGCCATACCCTCCTTCAGAGGATCTGCCCAACCCAGGAACTGAACCCACATCTCTATGTCTCACGCTTTGGCAGGCAGGTTCTTTACCAATAGCACCACCTAGGAAGCAGCCCAAGGTGACCTCTAAAAATGGTGTGCTATTCATTTGACCCAAAAAACCCCACAAAATCACGCAATTCAAGAGGTTCAAATCTTCATTTTCACCTGAAGAACACTTGTGAAACCATCCTGGCCATTAAGGGTAGGCATATCCAGAAAGCTACCAAGTATCTGAAGGATGTCACTTTAAAGAAGCAATGTGTACCATTTCATTATTACAGTGGTGCAGTTGGTAGATAAGCCCAGGCTCAACTGGTGCTAGATCAAGGGCTGGTGGCCCAAAGAGTGCTGAATGTTTACTGCACATGCTCAAAAATGCAGACAATAATGCTGAATTTAAGGGCTTAGATATTGATTCTCTGGGCACTGGGCACATCCTGGTGAACAAAGCCCCCGAGATGCATTGCAGGATTTACAGAGCTCATGGTCAGATCAGCCCCTACATGAGCTCTCCCTGCCACATGGAGACTTTCCTTATTGAAAAGGAACAGATTGTTCCTAAACCAGAAGAGGTTGAACAGAAGAAAAAGATACCCCAGAAAAAACTGAAGAAACAAAAACTTATGGCCCAGTAAAAAAACGCTGCAAAGAATAAATGTAAATTTTAAAAAAATGCACATCCAGAAAGTTATTAAACTCTTTAACTAAGTGTGTATGTTTACAGTACTATAAAACCTGTCAATTTTGGTCAGTTATTCATTTGATTTGTTCTCAAGACTGACTAAACCCAGGGTGAGAGTTGAGTGTTCACACAAGGAAAAGCCAGAAACCTAACAGCAGAAAATGGTCACTCTGGGCTTATCAGAGAACCTCAAATGGGTAATTTCAGAACTGGAAAAACAAAACATAATTCATAATGAGATGTGACAGATTTGCTGATAATGTTTACGAGTACTATTAAACCACTTAAGCAATCAGCTTCCATTGCAATGTGACAAGTGTATTTATGTGGGTGCAGTGCACCTCCTACTCAGATTTCTCAAAATGTTCTTTAGATACTCTATTAAATTAAGAACACTCAAGACACCCATTTAAAGTTGGAAGTACACTTGACCCTTCTCTTCTTTTATATGCAGAGTTTACTGAAGGTGACATCTGTGAAAGAGGCTGAAAACCTCAACAGTTTCAATCCTACACTGATTACAAACTAGAGGATGCAACATATTTTGTTTGTGTGTGTGTATATATATATAATATATTATATATTACACATATATATTACACTTTCTTTCTCATCTACCCTGTACATTGCAAATTGTTCTCCTTGAAGTAATTGGAGATATAACCTGAACCTTGGTAAATTTTCTGAAGCTTTGAGATGCACTGCAAACTATGTTGTTGTTGTTACTGTTCAGTCACTAAGTCATGTCTGACTCTTTGCAACCCCATGGGCTGCAGCATGCCAGGCTTCTCTGTTCTCCGCTATCTCCCAGAGTTTACTCAAACTCATGTCTGTTGAGTTGGTCCATGCTATCTAACCATCTCATCCTCTGTTGCCTCCTTCTCCATTTGCCTTCAATCTTTCCCAGCACCAGAGTCTTTTCCAAAGAGTTGGCTCTTTGCATCAGGTGGCCAAAGTATTGGAGATTCAGTTTCGGCATCAGTCCTCCCAATGAATATTCAAGGTTGATTTCCTTTAGGACTGACTGGTTTGATCTCCTGGCAGCCCAAGGGACTCTCAAGAGTCTTCTCCAGCACCACAACTGGAAACTATACTAAGACCAAAAATCTTGACAAACATTCAGTAGAAGAAAAATGTTCACCAGCATGACTTCCCTCCAGATAGCTTCGTCTTGTCTCTTGGCAAACACCACCTACCCTTTAGAGTCCCAGGGTCCTTCTCATGCCTTAAGCAGCCATTGTCCTGAGTGGGTCTTTGGTCTCCATTTTAAATTCTACTCATTATTTTATGATTATTTTATTATTTAAAAGTAATGGTAACTAATAGAGTAAAGTGTGTTTCTCTTGGTGATAATTACACTGTGTCTTAAGAAAAAAGTCCAAAAGGGTGACTAACGATGTAACTTTTAAGTACCTTAATAATTTGATGAGAAGATATTTACAGGTAGATATCTTTATGAATTTTCAAGGTACCCTGTTGACATGGTCTTATATTTCTGCTTTATTTAGGGTCACTCCTATTATAAATCAAGAAGCATTTATTCTGTGACCAGTAGTAAGCTAGGTTCTATGAAGCAACGCAGCATAAGATAAAGCTCTGCTGAAAAAGATGTCTAATATTCTTTGACCTTTCTAGATACTGCAGTGTCATTTGGGAATGCCCAGCTGCTGGAAGAAAATTGCCCAGAAGCTAAATCTTGCAGCTTGCAAAAATCTAAGCCTTGGGTGTTTATCACTGTATAAAAATCCAGCAGAGATCTTATTCAGAAAGCAGAAGTTCCCCCAGAATAGCTTCACAGAGAGAAGCCCAACAAAGAAGCAAGGAAGGAAATGTCATAAAAGAAAAACCAAACATAATAATGTGTCTCTTATCCCAGTTGTCAACTCAACAAGTATTTTGTGGCGTGATCATGTGAAGAGTCTTGGGGAATGGGGAGAGAGTTCTGGTTTTCTCCTTTTTCCAAGAGCCATGTGCAGGCACCCTCTTCAGCCTGGGTGTCTGGAGGTAGTTAAGCTTCATGGTCTAAGCCTGAGGAACAGGTACAGCCTGAAGAAAATTCTTCCCAAAGCTCTTCTTGCCTTCTCCCCAACACTTCCCATCTAAAATTGAATCCATGCTAATATGAACAGCTATGAATGGCAGCATGGGTGAGAAATTAATGTAGAAATTGCAGCAACCCATGTAGTGCACAACTATGAGCTAAGAGAACTTATTTACCAACCACGTGGTTATGGGCTGATAGTCTTTTTGGAATAGAAATGGCAAACAGACCACCATGTGGCAAATTTAATCAACAAATGGGTTTTATTCAACCTGCCCAGTGTTAAATTACAAAGTATTTTTTTAAACCTTTTGTGGCCCTAGTGGTAAAGAACCCACCTGCCATGTAGGTAGACATAAGTACTCAGGTTCGATCCCTGAATTGGGAAGATCCCCTGGAGATGGAAATGGAACCCACTCCAGTATTGGAAATGGTGAAAGACAGGGAAGCCTAGCACGCTGCAGTCCATGGAGTATCAAAGGGTTGGACACAACTGAGCAAATGAACAGCAACAACAACAACTCCAGTACTCTTGCCTGGATAATCCCATGGACAGAAAAGCCTGGTGGGCTGCAGTCCATAGGGTTATACAGAGTCAGACACGATTAAAAAACTTAGCACACACACAAACTTTTTGAGTTCTATGAAGACCTACAAGACCTTTTAGAACTGACACCCAAAAAAGATGTCCTTTTCATTATAGGGGACTGGAATGCAAAAGTAGGAAGTCAAGAAACACCTGGAGTAACAGGAAAATTTGGCTTTGGAATGTGAAATGAAGCAGGGCAAAGACTAATAGAGTTTTGCCAAGAAAACGCACTGGTCATAGCAAACACCCTCTTCCAACAACACAAGAGAAGACTCTACACATGGACATCACCAGATGGTCAACACCAAAATCAGATTGATTATATTCTCTGCAGCCAAAGATGGAGAAACTCTATACAGTCAACAAAAAAAAAGACCAGGAGCTGACTGTGGCTCAGATCATGAACTCCTTATTACCAAATTCAGACTGAAATTGAAGAAAACAGGGAAAATTGCTAGACCATTCAGGTATGACCTCAATCAAATCCTTTATCATTATACAGTGGAAGTGAGAAATAGATTTAAAGGCCTAGATCTGACGGATAGAGTGCCTGATGAACTATGGAATGAGGTTCGTGACATTGTACAGGAGACAGGGATCAAAACCATCCCCATGGAAAAGAAATGCAAAAAAGCAAAATGGCTGTCTGGGGAAGCCTTACAAGTAGCTGTGAAAAGAAGAGAAGTGAAAAGCCAAGGAGAAAAGGAAAGATATAAGCATCTGAGTGCAGAATTCCAAAGAATAGCAAGAAGAGATAGGAAAACCTTCTTCAGCAATCAATGCAAAGAAATAGAGGAAAACAACAGAATGGGAAAGACTAGAGATCTCTTCAAGAAAATTAGAGATACCAAGGGAACATTTCATGCAAAGATGGGCTTGATAAAGGACAGAAATTGTCTGGACCTAACAGAAGCAGATGATATTAAGAAGAGGTGGCAAGAATACACAGAAGACCTGTACAAAAAGGATCTTCATGACCCAGATAATCAAGATGGTGTGATCACTCATCTAGAGCCAGACATCCTGGAAAGCGAAGTCAAGTGGGCCTTAGAAAGCACTATGAACAGAGCTAGTGGAGGTGATGGAATTCCAGTGGAGCTATTTCAAATCCTGAAAGATGATGCTGTGAAAGTGCTGCACTCAATATGCCAGCAAATGTGGAAAACTCAGCAGTGGCCACAGGACTGGAAAAGGTCAGTTTTCATTCCAATCCCAAAGAAAGGCAATGCCAAGGAATGCTCAAACTACCGCACAATTGCACTCATCTCACATGCTAGTAAAGTAATGCTCAAAATTCTCCAAGCCAGGCTTCAGCAATACATGAACCATGAAATTCCAGATATTCAAGCTGGTTTTAGAAAAGGCAGAGGAACCAGAGATCAAATTGCCAACATCCGCTGGATCATGGAAAAAGCCAGAGAGTTCCAGAAAGACATCTATTTCTGCTTTATTGACTATGCCAAAGCCTTTGACTGTGTGGGTCACAATAAACTGTGGAAAATTCTGAAAGAGATCGGAATACCAGAGCACCTGACCTGCCTCTTGAGAAATCTGTATGCAGGCCAGGAAGCAACAGTTAGAACTGGACATGGAACAACAGACTGGTTCCAAATAGGAAAAGGAATATGTCAAGGTTGTATATTGTCACCCTGCTTATTGAACTTCTATGCAGAGTACATCATGATAAATGCTGGACTGGAACAAACACAAGCTGGAATCAAGATTGCTGGAAGAAATATCAATAACCTCAGATATGCAGATGACACCACCTTTATGGCAGAAAGTGAAGAGGAGCTAAAAAGCCTCTTGATGAAAGTGAAAGAGGAGAGTGAAAAAGTTGGCTTAAAGCTCAACATNATTCTGAAGGAGATCAACCCTGGGATTTCTTTGGAAGGAATGATGCTAAAGCTGAAGCTCCAGTACTTTGGCCACGTCATGCGAAGAGTTGACTCATTGGAAAAGACTTTGATGCTGGGAGGGACTGGGGGCAGGAGGAGAAGGGGACGACCGAGCATGAGATAGCTGGATGGCATCATGGACTCAATGGACGTGAGTCTGAGTGAACTTAGGGAGTTGGTGACGGACAGGGAGGCCTGGTGTGCTGTGATTCATGGGGTCACAAAGAGTCGGACATAACTGAGCGACTGAACTGAACTGAACTGAACTGGTGCAAACTAACTTCATCTAAGGATCAGGATTTCCAGTTCTTTAGAAAATGTGGTCTGATCACCCAAGGCCTGCATTTCCCCTCCTTACTATATTGGCTGGAACAACGTATCAGGTGCCCTCTGGGGTCAGTCACATTCTCCCCAAATTGCTGCCAGCAATTCTTCTTATTGGTTTCATGACCATGGACCACTTTTCTAGCACTTGAAGGTATTTGAGATTAAGCTGCCCAATGGGACTCTTATGTGCCTTTGAGCATCAGCCAGTGAACCAACTACGTCTTGCTCGAGTATCTCGAAAGGAACACTGGCTCTAAACCTATCATCACTGCCTACTTGGACTAGCCTCCCCAGTGGTGGGGCTTGTTCTTGTCTAGGCACTAGTTTGGGAAGGAATGAGAGACTGTTACTGGTGTTTCTACACGTGATGACTACCCACTCCAGTGTTATTGCCTGGAGAATACAATGGACAGAGGAGCCTGGCAGGCTATAGTCCATAGACTTGCAAAGGGTAGAACACCACTGAGAGACTAATACTTTCACTTTAACTGCACATGAAGTGCTTAGCTGGTTGGCTTAAAACTCTGAATGTTCAGGCCTATCTGGATCAGCCTCCCATGGGGTAAATCTTTCTCCAAAAAGCTAATGTTTGATGTGTCTGGCACAGATGATTGAGTTTTATTTAAGTGATGACTATTATAATAGCAACGACTACTTTTCGAACACTATTAGGTCCCAACCATCTCATACTTTTTATCTCGTTTAATTTCCCAACAAACCTAGAAGGTTATATAGTGAATATCTTTTATTTTTAACTGCCCACCATCCTTCTGCCCTCACTCGGTAATAATATCTTGCTTCCTTTGAGAAAATCACCCACCATTTTCAAGAACATATTATGGCAATCTTAGGAGGGCTGTATTTATGTGTGTTCAGTTGCTCAGGCTTTTCTGACTCTTTCCACCCCAAGGACAGTAGCCCACCAGTCTTCTCGGCCTCTGGAATTTTCCAGGCAAGAATACTTGAGTAGGTTGCCATTTCCTACTCCATGGAATCTTCCTGACCCAAGGAGCCCATGTTTCTTGCCTCTTCTGAATTAGCAAGCAGTTTATTTACCACTGTGCCACCTGGGAAGCCCCATCAATCACAGTATTCTCCCATAAGTGACAAAGTGGGCATAGTAGCCAGCCAGTCAGTGAAGGTCTCTTGAAGATTCTGAGCCTTAGCAGAACGGTGCTAGTGCAGAAAGGAGTTTTCTCAGATTCATCTCTGTGTTTCCCTTCAGAAAAGGCCTTATATTAGTTCCTAATCTGGATTCCAAGCTTCCCAAATGAAACAGCAGTAAAGAATCCGCCTGCCCATGCAGGAGGCACAAGTTTGATTCCTGGGTCATGAAGATCCCCTGGAAAAGGAAATGGCGGCCAATTCCAGTATTTTTGCCTGGGAAATCCCATAATTAGAGGAGCCTCGTGGGCTACCGTGCATGGGGTCTCAAAAGAGTTGGACACAACTTAGGGACTCAACAACAACAACAAATCTGGATCCCAGAGCTACCGTGGTACCTTTATTTTCAGATATAAGCACCTCTATTCTTTCAATAAATTTTTTTTCACTTAAATTAACTGGAGAATTCTTCCATTGCTGTAAGCCTTTGTGTTATTATGAAACAACTGATTTGCCAAAAAAACCCATCAGTTGCATTCTTCAGAAGGGCAAATCTATGACATAGTTAGAAAGGTATACAATATATGATTAAAGCTGTCAACAGTTGAATACCAAGTCGGGCCACTTACTAGCTGTTTTAATCATGCACAAGTTATTTCATTTCCTTAAAGCTCAGTTTTGTCAGTTGTAAAATGGGAAGAGTAATACGTACTTTGGCCACCTCATGCGAAGAGTTGACTCATTGGAAAAGACTCTGATGCTGGGAGGGATAGGGGGCAGGAGGAGAAGGGGACGACCCAAGATGAGATGGCTGGATGGCATCAAGGACACGATGGACATGAGTCTGAGTGAACTCCGGGAGATGGTGATGAACAGGGAGGCCTGGCGTGCTGCGATTCATGGGGTTGCAAAGAGTCAGACACGACTGAGCGACTGCATTGAACTGAACTGAATGTTGTCTCAGTTTTGTTAGTTGTAAAATGGGGATAGTAATACTGCAATGCTCATTGTTGTAAGAAATCATTTATATAATACACACATGATGAGAATTTTTAAATCACTGTAGTGTTAGTTGTATATTCTTGTCACCTCTTCTTCATCTGTTCTGCTTCTGTTAGGTCCTTGCCATTTCTGTTCTTTATTGTGCTCATTTGCATGAAGTGTTCCCTTGGTATCTCAAATTTTCCTGAAGAGATCTTTACTCTTTCTCATTCTATTTTTTCCTCTATTTCTTTGCATTGTTTACTTAAGAAGGCTTTCTTATCTCTCTTTGCTATTCTCTGAAACTCTGCACTCAGTTGGGTATATTTTTCCTTTCCTCTTTTGCCTGTCACATCTCTTTTCTCAGCTATTTTCATTTATATTCTTATCATTACTTTCATTATTTGAAAATTCATCTATATAGGTCAAGCCCTTGCAGGCTTTTTCAAAAGGATTTAAACTAGTGTTTACTACTAAGTTTTCATTATGTATTTTCCTCCTTGAGTGACAGAACACTTTTTTTTTCTTTTCTTATTGCTAGTTTTCATGGCCATGAAGTTTTATATCTGCCATGTATATAGAACTGAGCCAGTAAGTATTTGAACTGAGAGAATGGTTTATTGAGAGTGAAACAGTGTTATAATCTCATAAAGAAATTGATATGCTAAATTAGTACATTTTTTTCTAAATTTTATATAAAGATATTTTCAGGAGAAAATAATATTTGTTCACATTTTAAACTCAGGGAACAGTGAATAAAGAGGGAAGAGAAGTAATGAAGGAAGGAAAGAAGGGAGTGAAGAGAAAAAAATAAGATAGGAATCACTTACATTCCCCAAACCCATATTCTGGTGCAGAACTTCCACTCCCCATCAGGCTGTTGTAGCTGTTCAGTTGCTAAGTGCTGTCTGGCTCCTCTGTCCTCCACTATCTCCTTGAGTTTGCTCAAATTCATGTCCGTTGAGTCGGTGATACTATCTAACCATCTCATCCTCCGCCACTCTCTCCTTTTGCCTTCAATCTTTCCCAGCTTCAGGGTCTTTTCCAATGAGTTGGCTCTTTGCATCAGGTGGCCAAAATCCAATGAATGCTTAGGGTTGATTTCCCATCAGGAGATGGAGTCTATTTCCCCAGTCCTTGAATCTGGGCAGACTTGTGGCTGCTCCAGCACAGAAAGTTGCACTGATTTCTGAGGCTGGATTATAAAAAAGATATATCTTCCATCAGGCTTCCCTGGTGACTCAGCAGTTAAAAGATAAAATCTGCCTGCAAAGCAGGAGACTTGGGTTCGATCCCTGGGTCGTGAAGATCCCCTGGAAGAGGAAATGGCAACCCACTCCAGCATCTTTGCCTGGAAAATTCTATGGACAGAGGGGAGCCTGGCAGACTGCAGTCCATAGGGTCACAAACAGTTGGATGTGAAATGTGAATGAGCGTGGGTGCACGTGCATGCACACACACACACACCTTCCATTCAGCTCCACTTGGGACACTGGCTCTCAGAAACTCAGATCACATAAAGAGGTCACAAGCCAGTGTTCAACCCACAGCCCTAGCTGACATCTTAGCCAACAGCCAGCATCAACCAGCTGACGTGTGAATACCTGATGTGTGAATGAGTGATCCTCCAGATCACTTCTGCCCCCACCCTTTGAGTCTTCCAGCTGAAGCTCAGACATCCTGGAACAGAGACAAGCCACATTTAAAAGAATACAGAGAAAGAAATGTCAACATTAAGGTGAGCCCTGATATTAAGTCTTCAGAAGCATCGAATTGCTCAGATTTGCAATTCTTTTCCTAACTCTTTTGTATCCATTTCAAACATAAATTTATCCTGACCCCCTCCATTTCAGCTGCTGGAAGAAATAACAGGAAGGCTAGAAAATGAATGAAGAATCAGAAACTACACATTGAAGCTCATTGCCTCTGTAAGCTCCACATGGGGTTCTGAAGCGCCAGGAGCTGTTTGGGAGCAACAACTCACGTAGCAAATTTTAGGTCATTCAATAAAGTAGTCTCCTTTACAATGCCTGGCAAGAGTATTTCTAGAGAATTAGGACAAAATGGGACTCTTTTGCACAGTTTCAATTTGATTTTAAATTTACCAAGACTTAATAAAATTCTATACTACGGTTTCCCTGCTGCTCCTCTGATTTTTTTAAGCAACACATTGAATTCCAATGGAAAAAAAAAATTATTCAGTTTGAGAGATTTGATGTTTATTCTCTTCTATGTAATTGATATTGACTACTGT
>SJYQ01000543.1:583849-595489 GCA_006410935.1 Redunca redunca
TATTTTTTGCAATATTTTACTACTGTGTTTTGTGAAATATGTTAGAGCTGATTATGTACTTTCCTTATTAAAGATTTTTAAAATATCTACACTTCCTCTTTACTCCTTTAAATATATGATTACAATTTCTATCCTCTCACTTGATTAAAAACGTTTGGAAACCAGTGATCTCTGATGTTAATAATAATCCCTTTTATTCCTAAGTAATGTTTTCCTTTCATTATTTCCTTACTGCCTTGTTACTTATCAGTTTTTATGGTTTAAAAGTTTTTCCCTAAGGAAAATGAAACAAAGAGGAGGAAGAATTTAGCTGGAAAGTATAATTTTTTGGTTTTCTTTTACCAAATGATGTTGACCTAGTTTTATGATACCCACTTTGAAAATTATAGCAAAAACAAATTCCTTAGTTTCCTGAAATATCAGAAGGAAGTACACTGATACTTCTGTTTATGGCACTGCGTTCTTTATATATCTAATAATTTATTTGATTGCTTTAGTTAAAGCAAACATTAAAAATGGTTGTACAGTGGACCCTCCACATCTGCAGGCTCTGCATCCAAGATTGTGCAGATCGAAAAGATTTTTTTTTAAATTCCAGATGGTTCAAAAAAGCAAAACTTGAATTTGTCTCACACCAGTAACTGTTTACATAGCGTTTATGCTGTATTTACAATTATTAACATAGCATTTGAGCTTCTCAGGTGACACAGTGATAAAGAATTTGCCCGCCAATATAGGAGACACAAGAGATGTGGGTTCTATCCTTGTGTTGAGATCTCCTGCACTGAGAAATGGCAGCCCACTCCGGTAATCTTGCCTGAAACATTCCATAGCCAGAGGAGCCTAGCAGGCCACAGTCCATCGGGTCAGGAGGAGTCAGACATGACTGAGCACAACACAGCACACAGTATTTACATTTCATTAGGTGTTGTAAGGGGGCTTCTCGGGTAGGTCAGGTGGTAAAGAATCCGTCTACAATGCAGGAGACTCCGGTTTGATTCCTGGGTCAGGAAGATCCTCTGGAGAAGGGATAGACTACCCACTCAACTATTCTTACGATTTCCTGGTGTAAACAATAAACAATCTGCCTGCAATGCGGGAGACCTGGGTTCGATCCCTGGTTGGGAAGATCCCCTGGAGGAGGGCATGGCAGCCACTCCAGTATTCTTGCCTGGAGAATCCCAGTGAACAGAGGAGCCTGGAGGGCTACAGTCCATGGGGTCGCAAAGAGTCGGACACAACTGGGCAACAAAGCACAACACAGCACAGGTATTGTAAGTAATCTAGTGATGATTTAAAATATATGGTAGTATATACACAGGTTATAAGCAAATAATCCTTTAAATATAATGGTGTAGTATTTACATAAGGAACTTGAGCATTCTGAGATATTGATACCTGAGGGGTCCTGGAATCATCTCCTGTAGATACTGAGGGTGACTCTATGAGTAGAAACATAGTCACCATTCTTAGAAAAGTGTCTATGTCAATATCTTTTGTCTGGTATCCATTTTTCTCTCAATTTGACTTTGGTAATGTGTTCTCTCTGGGGCTGTTTTATTCTCATGCTAGTGATGAAAAGAATATCCTTCTACCTGAGGTTGTATAATATGACAAATACCACAAATTTTATTCAATCAACTCTCATTCTTTTGAGTTGGTCCTGGCAGAATTTTTATGTAAGTGTATTAAAAAGAAGAGACATCATGTTGCTGACAAAGGCCCATATAGTCAAAGCTATGGTTTTTCCAGTAGTCATGTGTGGATGTGAGAGTTGGACCATAAAGAAGGCTGAGCACCAAAGAACTCATGCTTTTGAAATTGTGGTACTGGAGAAGTCTTGATAGTCCCTTGGACAGCAAGGAGATCAAGCCAGTCAATCCTAAAAGAAATCAACCCTGAATATTCATTGGAAGGACTGATGCTGAAGTTGAAGCTCCAATACTTTGACCACTTGATGTGAAGGGCTGACTCATTAGAAAAGACCCTGATGCTGGGAAAGACTGAGTGCAAAAGGAGAAGGGGGTGGCAGGGGATGAGATGGTTAGATGTCATCACTGACTCAATGGTCCTGAGTTTGAGCAAGCTCCAGGAGATAGTGGAGGACAGGGAAGCTTGTTGTGCTGCGGCTCTTGTGGTCACAAAGAGTCGAACATGACTTAGCAACTGGACAACATCAAAGTTTATTTTGCTTTTGGTACCATTTCCTTACATTTGGAAATAAACTTCTCCTAATGTCTAAGTCTAGGAACTCACTATCTTTGTATTCATTTCCTCTCTTACCCAAATCTGTTTCTAAGAAAATATCTGTAAACTTAAATATTATATATTAACCTCTTCTGGAAGTATCTGCATTTTAAGATTTATAAAAGATTTAAAAGTTTATAAAATTTTAAATTGCAGATAATAAAATAGGAGAAGTTGAATAGGATGGTAAATGTGATGAAATATGTTCACTGGAACCCTTCTACCTAATCCAAAAGCTAGATTTATAAATAGCAATCATAGTCATGAGCCACTACGTAAACTTTGTAATGTTACAGGAATTGACTTAGGTGCTGTTACTCTAAAGAGAGAGAGGGTGGGGGAATGAGACCCTTTGGAACACAGAAGCATTTCACACTGAGTATGGTCCACGCCAAGAACAACAGTAAACCATCAATTTACATGAAAAGTCTTGAGAAATGTGTTAGTGAGTTTTCTTACACTTATAAGTAAGAAAATGCAGTTAGATCACCTGTGAGGAAGGAAATTGATTGCACGTTGAGTTCTGCAGGAAGATACAACAGCTTCATGAGCCCAGACTTTTTCTGAGTATTGATGTTCCCAAAAACTCTGATGGACAATGAGCTTGTGCATTGATCTGAGCTTAAGTGACCAGATCATCCATTTATTTACCCAGAAAATACAAAGCCCAGATGGAAGATTCGATTGGGTCCCAGTTGCCCTATTCAACTCTGGATTATCCTTCCTGGGAAAGTTTATGTTGGGCCAATTCAGTGGGGATGTACTTCTGTTGCATCAATAATACTACTTAGGTTTGTCTTTGTGACAATCCTTCCTGTGCTGCTAGAAAGTTGGACTAATATATTCTCTACATGTTTCAAAAATCATGGTATAACTTAAACTAAAATGAACCACCTGGATATATATTGTTAGGATTCTTCAGGTAAAAATATAATATTCAACTGCAACCAGCTGATACACAAAGGGAGATATAATGGCTCATGTTACTGCAAAGTCTAGAGAAAGTGTGTACACTTAAATGAGTATTACACAATTTCTCTGCTTTGTATCCCAGCCTTACTGCTGTCTCATATTAGCTTTATACTCAGGTTGGCCTTCTTTAAGATAGCTGCAGTAGGTTCTGGTCATAGCTCACAAATAAAACTATCCAGAATAAAATCACTTTACTCACTGTCAAACAAAAATCTGGGTGTCATAGGCAAAATACTGACCTTCTCCAATCATGTCTGTGTTCTCATCTTTAGAATCTGCGAATGTTATGTGGTAGAGAGACTTTGCAAATGTCTTTAAAGTTAAGGATGTTAAAATGGGAAATTATCCTGGATTGTTCAAATGGACCCAGTCTCATAATTTGTGTCCTTAAAAGCAGAGAATCTTTCCCAGCTGTACTCAGAGGAAGATGTGACTGCAGAAGTATGGTCAGAGTTCTTCTGCAGGGTTCCTGTCTTTGAAGACTGAGGAAAGCAGGTGTCACAAGCTGAAGAACACAGTCAGCCACCAGGAACTGAAAAGACAAGGAAAGGAATTCTCCCTTAGAATCCCCAGAAAGGAGTTCACCCCTGCCAACACTATAACCTTAGCCCATTGATGTTGTTGTTCAGTTACCAAGTCATGACCTACTCTTCGCGACTGCAGCACACTAGGCTTCCCTGTCCCTCACCATCTCGCAGAGTTTGCCCAAGTTCATGTCCATTGCATCGATGATGCTATCTAACCATCTCATCCTCTGTTGCCCTCTTCTCCTTCTGCCATTCAATGGTATCCGCCAGCCTAATGATACAGGTGTCTGATTTCTGACCTACAGACCTGTAACGGAATAAACTCATATTGCATAAGATGTTAAGTTCATGGTAATTTTGTTACAATAGCCGTAGAACTAACACACTGAGTTAGGACATGTAGATTGGACAGATTTAGATCCACTGCTGAACACATGATGGGGATGAGGAAAATACAATTAGCCGATTGACTGAGACATGAATTAAGTAACCAAACAAACTATTCTGGAGAGAACGATAGGATAAGATTTAAAAAAGAAGAATCAATGAGCCTACTTTAAATGTCACGTTGCACTTGAAAATATGTGGGTTGTTTTCAAATATCTTTTAATATTGATTTCTAATATAATTCCACAGTGATAACACAAACTCTGTAGGATTTCAATACCTTTGGACCATGAAATTTTTACCATGTAAAAATGTTTTATGTCCCTGGATATGTCCCAGTGTCTCCTAGTTTATAGTCTATGGGAACTTGAATAGGATTTGTATCCTACTGTTGTGTGAAAATTATAGAAATCTTAATTATGTTGAATTGGTTCATAGTGCTTTTCAGGTCTACTATGTCCTTCTACTTCTCTGTATATTCATTTTACTAGTTTTTGAGAGTTTTATACTGAAACTCTAACTAAAAATCTTATTTTTTTCTACTTAAAAAAAGAATTGTAATATACAATGGAACCATATGCAACTTTTTCTGTGCTTTCCAAGTCTCCTGTATTTGTGTTATCCTACTTTTATAATTAATAAAATGAAAAAAAAAAACGAAAGAGACAATGAGCCTTTAGAGCTGGGAGAAGAGATCTACATGATCCATAGCTGTCCCACAATGGAGAACAGAATATGCGCGGGCTGTCTACAACATGTACTACAGTGCACTGACCTCAGATGGGATGTGAAACTGTGAGATCCCTTTAAGACTCCAAGTTCTGTTCAGCTCCAAGATTACTCAAAAATATGATTTCTTCTTTTCTTTCTAAGAGGAATATGGATTGATTTTTCTTCCTTGTCTTACAACTTCTCTTGATCAATGTATTTTTAATGTCTAAGGAGATTGTAATTTGTCACAGGACCTGTCTGAAATTAGATGAGTGATGTTTAATGCTTGGAAAATGCTCACTCAGTGCCTAATGGAGGAAAAAATGATTCAGTGGAAGAAAAATAAGGCCAGGACAAAAGTATGACCAACTGTTTATGGAGGTACGATGTTTTTATTACCTAGCTAGAGCATAATATAGAATCATAAACTCAAGAAAAAGTATTGTAGCAACCCATTTAAAGGTATCATATAATCCTTAGTTCGCTGAGGTCTTTCAAGACTTCCTTAGATGTATTAACAAAGACCTGTTTTCCAACTTTTCCATTTCTGGAATACAGTAAATACTATAAATATTTGCTGTCATTGATGCTTTTTTATCTCTACAATGAGTATCTACAGTATATGGGATGGTTCAGAGTTTCTTCAGGAGTAACCCTGAGGTATAGGGAAGACCTATACCCTGAAGGTAAAATTAACGTCAATCCTAAATAGAAAGTAATAGATCATTTCTTAGACATTCAGGAACAGTAAGCTTGGCTAGAAACAGCATTCAATTGAATGGATGAAATGAACATAGAAGTAAACTTTTGTGGATTAGCTATCACTTTCCAAAGGAAAGAACCTGAGGAACATGGGCATCTCAGTTGTGAAAGGACTTTGCCCAGGCATTGCCATGACCTACAGGGACTAGCCATCCAGACCTATCACTTCTCCTCACCTACCAAGCAGCTACACGGTGGTTACTAATGTAAATTCTCAGGTCTTTAATGGTAGGACACAGCATCAGAGACCTTGTGTATACATCCTGAAGTATACAAATTAACTGATACTCTATCACATCTCAGCCCAGGTCACATTGTCCCTGGTTTATGGTGAGAGGTCAAGGCCATGAAACAGACTTTGCAGTTGGGGAAATTCATCTCTATAGGGTCTCTTTCTGGATGGCACTCAAAAGAAAAAAAAAGTTTGCTAAATAAATTATTTTGGAGATATAGCCTATGGAAAAGTGTGTATAAAATTAGATAAATAACTAATTAAAATATATATACCCTATCAGGGGTAAGATGGATGAGAAGTTTTGTAGTACAAGGAGCCTAGTCTAGCCCTCTATGATGACCTGGAGGGATGGGATGGGGGAGGAGGGAAGCACCAGAGGGAGGGGATGTATGTATAATTATGGCTATATGCATTGTTGTATGACTGAAACCAACACAACCTTGTAAAACACTTTTTTTAAATTTTATAAAAACATTGAAAAAATAAAAACTCCCCTCAGATAATATTTGTAGTCGAGTTGTCTGTATGTATTCTGTAATTTTAGGATTGAATGTTTCTTTTTACATTCCAAATTTCACAAAACATGGTAAACTATGGGCAGTGGCTATGCCTCTGTATTTTTCAAACTATTTCAGAAATAATGCCATACTGGGGTTCTCAATCTGCTTATCTGGCATCACTCCAGAGCTTCCCTGGGACACTTGAAAGTATAGGGAGTGGGGATGACAAGAAAGAAGCGTTCTCTTGTCACGGCTACTAGGAGATAGTACTGGTATCTAGGCCCCGAGGGGTCAGGTATACTACACATGCTGCAATATTGGGGAAGTCACACACAACAAAACACAAAGAACTGTCTTGTCCTAAATGCCAATTCTATTTCTGTAGAGAAACAGTGTTCCTAGTCGCTTATGATGTAAGGACTTCTGGAGACCTTCTGAGATTATGATTTAAAACAAAAAGACACTAGGGGTTTAGATGCATTTACTGCAGCTAGATCAGGAAATAGTATGACCAGTTTAAGTTTCCATTTCTGTATCATTGTATATAGATAACTGTATGTTTGTGATGGGGTGAGTTGGGCTGGCTTTGTGTGAATTTCTTTACTCTCCAAAAGACTCTAACAATAAAAATTAGTTTTTCTCATTTTTCAGTGACTGGAGACTGATGACATACATAGTCCTTGGGTCTGGAGGAAATGAAGATCTTGTAAACTTTCTAGTTAGCTTTTTAAATTTTATTTATTTGTTAATTGGAGGACAATTGCTTTACAATGTTGTGTTGGTTTCTGCCATACAACAACACAAATCAGCCATAATTATAGATATATCCCTTCCCTCCTGAGCCTACCTCCCCTCCACCCAACCCACCCTTCTTGGTTATCACAGAGTGTCAGGCTGGGCTCCCTGTGTTACACAGTAACCTCTCACTACCTATTTTACACCTGATACTGTATATATGCCAATGCTACTTTCTCAATTCGTTCCACCCTCCCCTCTCCCCCACTGTCTGCAAGTCCATTCTCTAATAGGTTCATCAGTACCATTTTTCTAGATTCTTTATCTCTGTGTTAATATACGATATTTGTTTTTCTCTTTCTGTTGACTTCACTCCATACTAGGTTCATCTACCTCACTACAACTTTTGATAAATCAAAGTGGCCAGATCAGATAACTTATCTTGACCACAGGAAATTGCAGCCCTGCAAGCAAAGTCATGGGTCTAACTCAACTTCATCCGAGTCAGCCATTCTGTGTTTCTCATTATTCACAGAACACGTCTTTCCACTCGACTTAATCCTCCAGAGGTGACAGTTTAGGGGAAACCTCTGAACACCCATGCATTTTCTCAACCAGATCACAAAGTTCAGCATTATATGCACACTTTGCGATGTAGAAATAGGTCGCTGTACAAATAGGAGCTGATCAGATATCAGAGGGAGCTGACCATTGAAACAAAGGCATTCATTCCAGGACCGCTGCAGCTGCATCTCACAGGCCTACCCTACACAAAGACTCTTCAGCAAAAATCCTTTATGAGTGAGGTTTGAACAATCACACAATCAGTGGGCATGACAACATCGCATCTTTTTTTTAAACTCAGTGACCAAAGATCAGTTCCAACCAGTGAACATTCTAATTGTTGCAAATGCCCTGTATATGCCTGGCTTGTCCTGCCCACAGGTTTTCAGGAGATAAAAGTCAAGTCAGAAACAAAGTTTTATGGAAGTCAATGAAGCCTTTTAAAGAAACTCTAGTGAGATTTTTTCATCTCTTTCCAAAAGAAAAAAAGAAAAAGTTAAATTTCTGTCCAGCAACCTCAAAATCAGCAAGACAAAGAAAAATATTCCATCCCCTAAACCTAACAAAAGGCCCATTTACTCTCTGACACCCTGGGTGGACTTTCAAGCACACTTCTCCAACAATCACTGTATTATGCCCATAGAATAATGCCAACCTGTGATGTGGGGTTTGTGCAATCAATTTGGAATTCAGAGTAAACCAAGACCAAATGCTGCCCCAATACCAAGTCATTAAAGCTAAGCCAAACATAGGGAAACAAACCAAAAATAAGTCTTCTTTCCAGGAGTAGAAATTGTTGCTGTTGTTTTTCAATCGCTAAACTGTGTCCCACTCTTTGTGACCCCATGGATGGCAGCACACCCGGGTTGCCTGTCCTTCCCTTTCTCACGAAGTTTGCTCAAACTCATGTCTATCAAGTTGGCGATGCCATCCAACCATCTCATCCTTTGTCACCCCTTTCTACTCTTGCCCTCAATCTTTCCCAGCATCAGGGTCTTTTCCAATGAGTCAGCTCTTCGCCTCAGGTGGCCAAAGTAGTGAAGGCAGGATTAAAAGTTAATGTAAGGGAATTCTGCCCACAGGACAAGAACATATTCTCAAAATGAAAGAAAACATGACTCACATGACTTTCAGGGATTTAAGTGTGATTCTTGATGTCCTTCCTGTTCATACGTGGACAATTCACAAAAGAACATATTTGCCTTTACAAACTGTTCTTAATAGCTTTGGGCTTTCCACATCGCTCAGTCGGTAAAGAATATGTCTGCAATGCTGGAGACCTGGGTTCTATTCCTGGGTTGGGAAGATCCCCTAGAGAAGGAAATGGCAACCTACTCCAGTATTCTTGCCTAGAGAATTCCATGGACAGAGGAGCCTGGCGGGCTACGGTCCATGGGATCGCATGAGTTGGACAGGACTTAGCGCTTTCCTTTGTAATAGCTCTAAACCTGAATCATGAAATGTCCATGTGATAGAAGCAAGCTGCAGAGAGTTTTTAAATGTATCTACATGTTTAGAACATGTTTTTAAACAAAACCATGGAAGTGTTTTTGAATGACTAAAGCACATAATCATACCTCCCAATATAACTTCCCCATTATTGAAATGCCTCCTGATATAGGTCACTGTTTCACAGCCTCAAAAGTATTGGTGATCAGAGCCCACTCTTCTCGGTGAACAGAATTAGAAACGATAACAAAATCAGGAATAAAAGTCATTGGTGGAAGAAGAGGGATAAGAAAAATATGACTATGGTATTTTCATGAACTCCTTTGAAAGCGTCCTTCATAACCATCCCAGTTTATTCTAGACACCCTAAATGTCCTCTCCTCTCCCTTTCTTTTTCTCTTCGGAGATACTGTTCCCCTAAATTTCCAAATTCTGTCTGTAACAAACTTTCAAATTTTATCAAGTTCATCGTATTTTGTTTGATTAGGGAAAAGAAATCCTAATAGACCTAAGTGTCTAAACACAGTATCAATTCGAAGACAAATAAAAGGAATAAAATTACAAAAGTTACCCCTTCCTAAGTGGTACAGTGGTAAAGAATCCGCTACCAATGCAGGAGCCACTGGAGACCCAGGTTCTATCCCTGGGTTAGGAAAATTCCCTGGAGGAGGAAATGGCAACTGGAATATTCCATGAACAGAAGAGCCTGACAGACTACAGTCCATGGGGTCACAAAGAGTTGGATACAACCCAGCACACACACTACACACACACAAACACACCCATACTTAAATTTGGTGTAAATATTAAAAAGAGTAAAACAAACCAGTCACATCTCAGTCTATATATAGACAGCAAGGCATTCAGCTCAGAAGGTTTCTATGGATTTCACAGAATGTATTTCACATGAATTATTTATATCTTTTAAAACTTGAAGAAAAACATTGAATTCAGTTTGTGGAATTGACAGCAGTAGAAGTAATAGGAAATGAAAATGTCATTTAACAGTTATGCAATTGATTAAAGTATTACTGGTTCAAGAGAATGATCACTTTGAGATTGATTACCGTACTATTTTTTAAAATCAATCTTTAAATTCTGAGCACTGGAGCCAAAAGATTGCTAATTCTCTGTAAGTTTATAAATGCAATGGACAGTTATTGATTTAGCAGCAGAGGAATCAAAGTGTTTCCTTAGATCTTTGTAGGAATCAAAGATCTCATAACTTGGTAGCAAATAACAATGATCTCCTACTTATACCAATATGATTTCTTCAATTAATGACTAATTATCCTATTTCATATTGCCATATTTGGGGTAAAAGTGTGGAAACACAATTCAGTGAAATATAATGAAAGATCAAGACTCAGAATTGTGAGGCTGTTATGTTAAATATAAAAGGAAGTCAGTTTTCTAATCACAATGATAAGCAGTCTCCCATGAACCACAGGGCAGTCTAACATTGATGAAGTGAAGTTATTTTACCTACATATAACCAAACCCTTTGCAGATGAACAGCAATTTGTTTCATACAAACTCTGGTCTCATACTTGCCTTTGCTTTCATCATGCCAGCCTTCTTGGTCCTTCTTGGTTCTTGGGCTTGCTCAGTCTGTGTCCGTGTATGTGTGTGTGTGTGTGTGTGTGTGTGCGCGCGCGCGCACACATGCATGCATACACAAAGAAAGAGCTGAGTAATTAATACTCTAAGATTTTGAGATCACTTTAAGCTCTGAAGTAATATAATTCCAACACACGCACACTCAGTTGCTCAGTGGTGGTCTCTTTGCAACTCGGCCAGGCCCCTCTGTTCTTGGGATTTTTCAGGCAAGAATACTGGAGTGAGTTGCCATTTCCTACACAGGGTATATTCCCGACCCAGGTATGAAACCCACGTGTCTCCTACATTGGCAGGCAGATTCCTTACCACTAGCGCCACCTGGAAAACCTGACTGTGTCCATACAGAGCCTTAATGCACTTCCTTCCTCTCCCTGAGCTTTTTGCCAAGGGAATTTTCTCTGACACCATCACTAGGTCAGGATCACCTATAACAAACTCTCAAAGAACTTTTCTTCCTAAACTTTTCTTTTTCAGCACTACTTACATTTTCACTAAATACTCAATAGAGGGAATAATCTATGTGTTGGGAATAATCTTATGTTTAGGCACTGCACATTATGTAAACTCCAAAAGGGACTGAATTATATCTAAATCACACAGTATTTTGTCCCTGGGATTTATCATAGTGTCTAGCATGCAAGGATTCTCAATTACCAATAACTGTGCCACAGATAAACATCACTGGCTATGATGCTGCCACTGCACAGAGTCAGCAATAGGTGTTTAACTGAATGAATGGAGTGAATGACTGAAGGCATAAATGTGCAAAGAACTAAAGTGGGTTTTAGGATACCTAGACTTAATGACTTTGGGATAGAGAGGTTTGAAGAGTCAGTTGTAGCACCCAGTCTTTACAATTTGTCTAGAACATTATATATATATATATATATATATATATGTATGTATACATACATATATATATATATATATA
>SJYQ01000543.1:595540-645867 GCA_006410935.1 Redunca redunca
TAGTGCTGGACACAGTTACATGGAAACCATATTTTCTTTTTTTATCTTTCTGTGTCACTGCTTCTTAACCATAGTCATGGTATTCCATCTGTATTTTTTCTAAACTGTGTTTTCTGAGAGTTCTTTCATTTAAAGATTTGTTTATTGTTTCATTGAGCAAGTAGTTACTGAACATTCACTATCTCTTATCTTAATCAGGAATGTTTCATAGATTGCTATGACCCCACTGGTTACGTTGAAAAGAATTATCATTTATAATTCCTGGAAGGAAGTCTTCTATCTATTCTTAGAATTCTTAAACTAAGTCAATATTCAACCAGGGTCAAATTATGTGACTTTGTGTAACTCGGTTAACTTCTCAGAAAATCAGTTTTGCACATACAAAGAAAGAGCTGAGAAATTAATACTCTAAGACTTTGAGATTGCTTTAAGCTCTGAAGTAATGTAATTCCAATCTATTACAGGTATCACACTGATCGCTTTGAATTCAAAACCTAACATTAAAAGTATCAAAGAAAACTGGGGTTCAGTAAATACTTCTCACTTGCTTTCACTAAAAGACAGGGACCAAGAAATATAGCATATATTTTCTTACTCCCAAGAAACAAGGAGAGAACACTCATAAAACATGAGTTTGAAATTACAGAAACTTGTAATGTTTTTCCTTCCTCTTTCTATATGAGAAGGGTTAGCCATAATCAGGTGCACTGGGAATATGCTGCCAAGAAAGAGAACAGAGAAAGCCAAACTCACAAAGTAATCAAAGAGTACTTTAAAATGTAAGATGAATTCAAATTACCAGGGAGAAACCTCCACCTATTATCTTGGAGAATCCTTGAAGACTGTGAAAAGTCCATCTGTTTTTAAATGATAGCGAAGGGTCAGAGAATAAAATTTCTTGATAGAAATGTCTTAAGTATTTCTCAGAGGAATCAAGCTCCTACCAAACAATGTTTAGTTCAGGACCAGTGTGAATGTAGGGAGAGGAAGCTCCTATTTCCCACTGTTAATGTACATATTGTATTAATATGAGAGTGTGGGGAAGAGGGGCTTCCCTGATGGCTCAGTGATAGAAAACACTCCTGCCAGTGTAGGAGATGTGGCTTTGATCCCTGGTTTAGGAAGATCCCCTGGAGAAGGAAATGGCAACCCACTCCAGCTTTTCTGCCAGGGAAATCCCATGGACAGAGGAGCCTGGCAGGCTACAGTCCATAGGGCTGCAAAAGAGCCGGACACAACTTAGCGACTGAACAACAACGTGGGGAAGGGGGAAGGCAGGGCCTCTCATGTGAATACAGAATATTTTGAATGCCAAAAACATAAAGCTAATACCCTTTTATAATATGTTTTAAACACAAATTTTCATCAGGATTTTCCATGAGGCTTCTTTTCACACATAGTATAGGAACCTAACTGGCCTATTTCTTCTTCAGGCCCAGGCCAGGATGCCTTCCTCTATTCCTCTGTTATTCTCTCTCCTCTGGAAGTGTTCACTTCTCCCACTGCCTTTCATCAGCTCCTGCTGAAAGCCTACCCCTCCAGTCATCCTATAGAGTCATTAGTGATTTCCTCTCATCTGAGGTGCTCTGTCTAAATCATCCTAGAACTTTACACCTTCCTAACCAGGCCCAGCGGATGTCATACCTGTGTATATATGTGTCTTATTCCTTGCTTCTCAGCACACCCCAACTGTTTTTATAAGGTCTGACACTATGCTTTGTTTACATTTATTTATTGCAGGTTATAGCACAGAATCTTTTCTATACCACATGCTCAATCAGTTTCTTGATTTATTGTTGTCGTTGTTCAGTTATTAAGTCATGTGCCTTAGCAACCCCATGGACTGCAGCATGCCAGGCTTCCCTGTCCTTCACCATCTCCAGGAGTCTGCTCAAACTCTTGTCTGTTGAGTTAGTGATGTCATCCTATCATCTCAATCTCTGTCGTCCCCTTCTCCTCCTGCCTTCAATCTTTTCCAGCGTCAGGTCTTTACCAGTGAGTCAGTTCTTCAACTAAATATCATGAGACACACTGTGGAATGATAATTGTTGATCTGTTCAGCAGCCAAAACCTAGTTCAGGCATCCTCATTTCCAAAGACCTATTACAGGGATCTGTAAGAGGAATAATGGTGCTTTGTTTTTATTCTTCCTCAAATTCTTTGAAATACAGACAGTAGCAGGGGAAATCTCTTTGAAGAATATTGGACTGGGGAAAAGGAGATATTCTGGGCACTCTCATTTAGTTAATCTGGGTTTCATGCAGAAAAAGAGTGGTCTGAATTAAGTACTTTTAATTTTTCTAGCACTAAAGTTTACTGATTTAAATAACAT
Organism: Redunca redunca; assembly: GCA_006410935.1. Taxonomy (NCBI): domain Eukaryota; kingdom Metazoa; phylum Chordata; class Mammalia; order Artiodactyla; family Bovidae; genus Redunca; species Redunca redunca. Next base: position 597,873 of record SJYQ01000543.1, read on the forward strand.
TTAGTCAGGAAGAAAAAATGTGCAACTCAGTTATATTAAACAGAAATTGACAAGCAGAAAGCATACAAGGCAGTTTCTAGCCAGAAAGTTGGGTTCCCCTATGATTTTTCTGAGGACAGCAACATGGCAATCACACTGAGTCACTTAGGTCACTGCCTCTGCCATCTGATTAGGGATGTGTCCCACGTGGCAGGCATCTTATACAACTGCTTTTACTTGAACTCCTTCAGGGATTCATATAATTCAAATGGAGAGGACTAGTTTTTTTGTTGGGAGTTTACAGAATATCAATTTAAAGGTAGTATTTGAATATTTAAGTGTTTTAATCAAGATGTATAAATATTTTATTATTCTACTATACTGTAATTTATTAAAGAAATTAAGCCACATTTTTTAAAAGGAGAAAAATAAGAATTCAAAGTGCTTCACATAGAATTCATGGTGCTTCAGAGGTCAGTGTTTAGATGAAATAGAGGACAAATGCATTGTTTTTTCATCTTTAGTTCCACTCATAATTCCTCATGGGAAAACCTGTAACTCTATATGCTGGTTAAGAGGTAAATTTTCTTTTAAGTAGTTTCTTCCTACTCTGCTGTCTATTTATTCATATTTTATAAATATTTGGAAGTAATTTGCATCTCTATCTGAATATTAAAAATACATTTTTGAAACATATAATATAGTTTTATGAATCATACATATAAATAGTACTGTTAGGGAAAATTCTTTGTAACATAGTGGTTTCTAATCTTAAAGGAAAAGAGTCATCTGAGTGAAAGTCACTCAGTCGTGCCCAATTCTTTGCAAGCCCATGGACTATAGAGTCCAGGGAATTCTCTAGGTCAGGATGCTGGAGTGGGTAGCCTTTTCCTTCTCCAGGGGATCTTCCCAACCCAAGGATCGAATCCAAGTCTCCCACATTGCAGGTGAATTCTTTACCAGCTGAGTCATAAGGGAAGCCTAAGAATACTGGAGTGGGTAGCCTATCCCTCCTCCAGGGGATCATCCTGACCCAGTAATCAAACCAGGGTCTCCTGCATTGCAGGCGGATTCTTTACCAACTGAGCTATCAGAGAAGCCTTAAAGGAAAATAGAATTTATAAAACTATAAGGTCGATTTTAAATTGTGCATAAAACCAGTAATTGTGTATTTAAGGCAAGTAAAATATTTATTGAATCTTGGTTAAAAGTAGATTGACAATGAGGTTAAAGAATAAAGTGTCATTTATTTGGTGCTACTTGGTGAATGCTTCTTAACTACAACTCTTCTCACAAAACCACATACAATATACTTTCAATCACAACTCAAACAGAAAATAGCCTACAAAATCACATGGCTATAACCAATATACAGTGATTATATTTTTTAAAAGAACAAAAGTAAGTTAGCAATTAATTAAGGTGCAGTCACTTTTTTTTCAAATAAAATATTAGCACCATACCAGATAAAATGGTCTAAAATTATGGGCCTCCCATACTTCTTAAATAACTAAATATAAACCTCTTTTTCAAAGCACAAATATTAATTTGCAAAATCAGTTCTACCAGTAGTTAATATTTCTCTTCTTTGTTTTTGCTTTTGCATTTTTTCCCAGTAAGGAAAAATAGGAGTAAAAACTTTCACGGGGTATGAAAATCAAACCAAAAAAAAGAAAGCTAAGCCAACCCAAGGCTGTGCTCACTCCTTCAGCAATGAGTTCCAACAGAAGCAAACGTGGACATTTCTCGGCGTATGGTACTGAAAGGTGAGAGCTCCAGTTCTGTGGTGTATTCGTTGTCATTGTCATCACTGGTCACCGTGGACGACTTCTGGATGCACTCGTCACAACAGCAGCAGCAGCAGTCCATAAAGGCCCGACTGAAGGGTTTGCAGAGACAGAAGAGGAGGACAGGGGTGACACAGGACTTAAAGAACAGAAGGAACTGGCTGATGATATTAAGGAGGTCCATTGTCTGCTGGGAAACCCCTGTGGCCATGTAAGCAGTCACAATGTTGCAAATGTTTTCAGGAATAATGCAAAATCCATATAAAATGGTCAAAGCCACGACTGTACAGTTCATCTGGCTTTCTAGCTGGATCTGTCGCTTATTCCCCCGGGTACAGGCTTTCTCGGCTTTGCGGATTTTCCTTGCAGTCACTAGAGAGCAGGTGATGGTGAAAAGCGTGGGCAAACAGAAGTAACAGCCGAAATACCACCAGAGTCTAGCGCTGTCGTAGGTGAGGGCTAAGACATAGATGGTGTCCGGGAGGTCGGGGGAGATCTTGATGACGCAGCGCTCGGCAGGCGCTCGCCCGCTCAAGCCAAGGTCCTCCTTACTCAACTGGCGGAGCACCACTTCCGGCAGGGCTAGCAGGAGAGCGCCCACCCATATCACAGCAAGTTTGGCGGTTGTGGAAGAACAGTTTTCTATCATTTCATAGTACATCTGGACGTTGGTGGCCGCCCGGAAGCGGTCTATACACAGAGCACATAAAGTGAAGGTGGTGACTCCCAGAGAAGCAACCTGCACGAGGAACATAGAATATGTTTATCCTGGGTCATCTCTGAAAGATCAAAACATTAGGCAATAAATACAGATGGACGAAAAGTACCCCCCAAAAGAAAAGAACAATTTCCTGGAATCAGGCATGGGTAACTGCTGTTGGTGACTTCTGATGAATCATGGTAAGGACAACAAATAAAAATAGAAGAAGAAAAAAAAAAAGAAGAAATATAGTGGTTCTGGGTCATGGAGCCAAAAAATATTAAAGCTAGAAGGATGCATAAAGATCAGCTACATCATAGACAACCAAGAGAGGTAAGGTGGTTCTCAAAGTCACAAGATAAGCAGAGTAATCATCTGAGAGCACCAAATTTACTCCACTGTTTGGGGTGAAATTAATTTAATGTTTAATAAATGAAGTCATTATTTATATATTTAAACAAGGACAATGGATCGGAGGTAAACTGTTCCTGAATGTTCAGATAAAACAGGAGACTAACAGAAAATCCCTTAAGTGAATGAGCTGCTTTGGGGTTTACCCCAAATACCTACATTCAAATAGGCTTCCCAGGTGGCACTAATGGTAAACAACCCACCTGTCAATGCAGGAGATGTGGTTCCATCCCTGGGTTGGGAAGATCCCCTGGAGGTGGGCAAGGCAACCCACTCCAGAACTGAACTCTTTGCCTGGAGAACCCTATGGACAGGGCAGCCTGGCGGGCTACGATCCCCGGGGTCACAAAGAGTCAAACACAACTGAAGTGGTTTAGCATGCATGCACACACACACACACACACAAATGTGTGTGTGTGTGTGTGTGTGTGTATAATTAATACACATGAATGTCTAAATTTTTAGGACTCTAAAGGACCATGTTGACAAAAGGAAAACCATTCGTCTGAACAATTTCAGCACTCAAAACATTAACTGTTTACCTACTACATTTAAGCTGTCACTCTCCCTAGAAAAATAGAAACTTGCCTTGTGGATTCTATGAATTCCAATGGCAAATAGCCTTGCTTCTTATACACTACATAGTAGTGTCTACTAGTTCTCATATGGAAAATAAGGATACTGCATGCATGTCCTGATTATTCTCATAACTATTGGTAGAGACGGTCTGAAAGTGAGATAAAATGAGGGGTTAGCTGTATGAAAAGCAAAAATGAAGGAAAATAGGAATAATAAAGTCTACATCAGCACAAATCAAGAGGTCATGGTTAAACATAACCACAGTTCTTTTACTACAAAGTCTTCATGAAGTTTTCCATAAACATCAGCATAAATATCAATCTAATATGCCTGAGTCATCTTTACATTTACCTTTTTATTTTTTTATTTTTTTAAATTTTTATTCTAACTTCAGTTTACTTTACATTACTGTATTGGTTTTGCCAAACATTGACATTAATTCACCACGAGTGTACATGCGTTCCCAAACACGAGTCCCCTCCCATCTCCCACCCCATACATTCTCTCTGGGTCCTCTCCTTGCACCAGTCCCAAGCATCCTGCATCCTGTGTCGGACATCGACTGGCGATTCGTTTCTTACATGATAGTATACATGTTTCAATGCCATTCTCCCATCTCATCCCACCCTCTCCCTCCCTCTCTCCCCCAGAGTCCACCAGTTCACTCTATAGATCTGAGTCTCTTTTGTTGTCTCAGATGCAGGGTCATCATCCCTATCTTTCTAAATTCCATATATATGTGTTAGTATACTGTATTGGTGTTTTTCTTTCTGGCTTACTTCACTCTGTATACATTTACCTTTTTAAAATTAACTTTCAACTTAATGAGTTGTTCACCTTAATAGAAATATATTTTTCATTTTTGCTAGAGACTCAAAATAATTCTAAAATTGAAGTCCATACTGTGCAACTGTCCTAAGAACAGATTATGTTTTATGTCAATAATTAGTTAATATCATATTTTGGAAATCTAAGAAGAATGTATCATTTTCTAAAGGTCTGCATCAAACAGTATTATTTGGAAATTGCTGTATTTTCTTGTACAGATTTTTGGAAGTTTTTATGTATATATTAGCTCTGCAAGTGTTTTGAGTCATCTCTCTATAAGATTGCAAAGCACAAACAAAAAAAAATTATCAGGCTATCAAATTTACAAGAGTCCTCATCAAGACTTTCTGCACCATCCTCACTGAAGCAAATCATATGCATATTTCCTTGTCACCCTGTTTCCACAGTCAGTCCAGAAATACAAAGCTACAGAAGTTTATGCTCTGCAGCCTTTTTAAATTATGAATAACATTTCTATTAAAAGGACAACTTGGCAATATGAAAATACTAGACTCTGAGAAGAAGCAGTCTCTTAGAGGCTCACAAAATCTATTTGCTTGGTAATTTTCTATCATTACTTACAGAGAATACACAACGCACAAGAGACAGTATCTTCTCCCCGATTGATCTCCATCATTTTGAATCTAGAGATTTAAAATCTGAACCAATTACTACAGGAGCTATCATGAGCATACCTATCTCAAATCTGTTAGAAAGCATTTAATGTGAGGTAACAGCAAAGAGCAAATGAATGTAGGTGGACAGATAATAAAACAGGTGTGTCAGATTATCAGCTCCTTGGAGACCATAAACTTTGCTGCATTTTCATCCTCAATGAAAAGATGTTCATTGCTTCAAAAAGCAAAAAAAAAAGGGGGGGTGATAGATTTTATATAACTCATCTCACAAGATTAAAAAATAAAAAATTAAGACAAATGTTAAGCAGGATTTACATGTGCCTCGGTTTTTTTCACTCAGGAATCCTTCCACGTTTTATTTTATTTGAAGATGCTCAGTTCTTCAACCATAGTCCTGAGAGCTGCAGTACTGAGGACTTCAAACATATTTGACATGCAGTGCTCTTGACCACAGATTACGGGAAACTTCTCAGTTGTCATACACAAATTTCAGGAAATTCCTGCATCTAGCTTTCTACTTTCAAATTGTTCTCTCTGATAAAATTCTCTGCAACTAGGATCCAGCTGAAATGAGGTAAACCATCCAGGAAGGTCACAAGAGCTACAGAGAGTTGTTAAAAGAACCTCTGAGACAAACACCTCCCCAAATACAGACAGCACTAACCACGCAGTTGCCAAGAGCAACTGCATCCCAAATGCCAGTCCTAGATAGCTACTCTCTCCGGCTGCCACTGCCTGCAGTGTTATTACTCCAGATATTTTTCTATAAATTCACTTATGCACTTGAAACATGATGTGAAACAGCGAGAAAGGCACGAGGTCCCCGCTCGGTACTTTCCCAAGTTATTTACAGGAGGCTGTAAACCTTTGTAGAGAACTAACTGCATGCCACAGAAATACATGGAAAAAATCAGTTGGACAAGGAGTGGTGGGCTAATTTCTGTTTACTCAGATATGGAATCTATCCATGTAATTAGAATTGCTAAATGTTGGGGTAACATTTGGCCATGAAAAGATTTCTATCACAATTTTTAAATATACTTGTTTACATACAGCTCATTAGAAATCCTACCAAGATGAATGGTGCAATTATATACAATTATAAAACTGCATCATGAAGGCTGGATCTGTCTGCATTTAATGACCATATCTGATTGCTAAAATTCCATATCACTAGAAATATGCTCTTGGGAGTAAAGCTTTAAGCGTTAGCTTAGATGGTTAGTTCTTTGAAGCCATATTCTGAGAGATGGAATGCGTGAGATGCAATCTCTTATTAATTAAACTGCAACAGGAGGAATAATTAACAGCAACAAAAGCAGACATGTAAACACTTTGAATGGACAAGATGGTTAATTCCAAGAATCAAGATCAAAGGAAAGTTGGAAGCAGAAATCTTTAACTATTTAGGAAAATAATATATCATTTTGAGGGGATTGGCATCAAATACAGGCACTAGAGAATTGAAATAAACAACTCTGAAATCTTTTCTTCCACCAGCAGTGATCTGCTCTTCTTTGTGTCCTGGAAGAAGAACAGCAGCAAATGTTGCTGCCCAGTCAATATCTTGAACAGAGAGGCTGTGGACAGCTGTGGTCACCTGTGGTCACCTGCAGTGTTGCTTCAAGGGACCGCAGAGGCACAGGGCATGTGGAGACCCTCACGTGGGAAAGCAGCAGTTCCAAAGCACAGGAGTTCTCCCTACCATTTAAGGTTCGAACTCAATACAAACATCCAGCTGAGAGGAAAGTACTATCTTCAGCTAGTACTATTCTAAATCCCTGTTCATTCAAAATGATGTGAAGAAAGAGTACGTGGATATGTTATGAAAAACAGTCATCTACGAAAATCCTGCGGTAGCTATAGCTCCACTTCTCAGAAGCTTCCTGCAGACAGGCAAAAAAGAAAACTTTACGAATGAGGTCAAGCTGTGAAAGTTTAACTCATACCAAATAAATAGTATATTTGCTAAACCCTCTGATAGACATCAGTGATAACACTGGTGGGGAAAGAAAAGACTGATGGACTTCCAAGCAAAAATTCTTTCATATGACATTGAACCCACGTGCTTAACTATAGTGAAGCAACTGGAATACACTGATTTTTATAAAACAGGAAAATTTCTAACCAAAGTCATGACCACTGTACTCTCGCCCAACTTACATTTTACCTCAGAAAGACAAGTGCATCTATTTATGGGCTGTCCTTTGTACACAAGTAACCCTCACCACAAGGGCATCATTGTTAAGAAAACCCATTCATTTGGGCCATGAATGATAACCCATTATAAGTCCATGGTGAGAGACCTAACAATCAGTCAGGAAAAAAGCAGGAGGAGCACAGGGTAGAGTTTCCCGTGAAACTCTAAATGGCTTGAGCTTGTGTCTCTGGCTTCCTCTTGCATTTTCCATAACGCATCTCCTCGAAACTCTCAGGGCAACTTCCCCACCAGAGACACTTTTTTGAGCAACAGTATAGAAACCATGTTTTTCAAAGCCACTGTTTATCAAAGCCACTGTATTCATCACTATCAATGTGATGGCCTTTATCAAAAGGTCTTCATTTTGGAGCACATGCTAGTCACAGTCCTGTGGCAGTGACACGCTTGCATTAGTGTTTCCAAACCAAAATACAGAGGGAGTAGGAGAGGTGTGTCTCAGCCCTGGCAAGGAGGCACCTGCCTCTGAAATGAAACAAAGCCCTTCACAGGCACTCTTCCACAGGCAAAAAGAGGGCTTCTTACTTTTATCAAAATCACTGAGATTCAATCTGATACAACCGCATATCATACATATCTATTTATTTCAATTGTACCCAGCCTATTTCATCTTTACATGATTTCCACTGTCAGGGAAAGACACATTTCAAGGTATCAACTATCATTATTGCTGCATTCTCAACTTGACTCCCTCATTTTTAAACTTGGTAACATGTTCTTACTAAGTTAAAAAAAAAAAGAGAGACTATTTAAAAGTCAATATATCATCCTAAAATTTGTATTTATCCTTTTACTTTTATCATTCCTACCTTAACATTCCTAACAATTCCAACTTTGGACTTCTGTAGAAGTACATTCCTTTGCAGTTAAAAGAAAAAATTTTGCTACAACTTATCTAAAATGTTATAATTTAAATATAAATATGCCAATGCTTATTGGTTAAAAAAAAAATGCAGCTGAAGCAAGTTTAACATCATTTGCCCTAAAATGCAAGCCATCTATTGGAATCAACAGTTCTTAAGGAATTTATGCATTCCAAATTTATTCTCAATAATTAGAAATTCATTTCAAAATGTAGTATTTCCCACAAGCCCAAAGTCTAGATTTCAACTCTTAATATTATAATGTTGTTTCTAATCAATCTTAAAATGAACTGGAATTTCTGTTTTTCACCCAGGGGTTCTGATGAGTTTCCAAAGACCAGTAACAAATTTTCACCTGTTTTTCTTGTGAATGACATTGCACCATTGCATACGGTCATGTTGTTGTTGTTCAGCTGCTAAGTGCTGTCTGACTCTTTGTGACCCCATGGACTGCAGCATGCCAGGCTTCCCTGCCCTTCACTAGCTCTCAGAGTTTTCTCAAACTCATGTCCATTGAGTCTGTGATTCCATCCAGCCATCTCATCCTCTGTTGCTCCCTTCTTCTCCAGCCCTCAATCTTTCCCAGCATCAGGATCTTTTCCAGTGAGTCAGCTCTTCGCATCAGGTGGCCTAAGTATCAGAGCTTCAGTTTTGGCATCAGTCCTTCCAATGAATATTCAGGGCTGATTTCCTTGGTTTGATCTCCTTGCTGTCCATGGGACTCCTTGGACAGCAAGCAGTCCCTTGCACATGGCAGTGAACCTAAACTAAAGACAAAATCAGAACTGACCTCATCCATTTGTTGTTAGGTAATTATGATTTGAATGGCATTGAGAGACCATATTTAAAGACAAAATTTCTCTGTTCTTAACCAAAATCCCATTCTGGGTAATAGGTTAAGAAGTAATACCCTTTCTTTATTCATCCTTCTTATAAAAGACATGTATCTCTAAATGTCACATCTTACTGTGAATTAGTTAACAGATGCTTTTCCTATATGAGAGAAATTTGAACCAAGGAGAAGTAGTAGAGGTAGGAGGAAAGTTCCCTGAAGGCAGGAAGTGATGAGAAGGGAGTGAAAAATGGCAGCCCCGAGTACAGTCATAGACCTAATTGAAATGACTCATTCTAGGCTAGGATCAAATCAGTGACCTTGGCCTCGTTCATGCTGTGAACCACTCAAGTGTGCTGATAGATCACATTGAAAACCATCATAAATTCACAAGCTGAAAGTATTCTATCTCAAGAATAAGTCTGAAACTGTGATTATATCCGGTTTTTATGGAAGTTTTATGGAAAGTGTCTGTACCGACTTTGCAAATAGAAAGAGCCTATATTTGAGGTTGTAGCAATTCCATTCTCTACTCCACCTTGAAATTTTAGAAGAGATCATCTTTTCTGGCACAAAGAATACCATTCTCATAAGGATACCTAAGAGTTAGTCTTGGCAACAAGGTTGAGTTAATTATGGGACTCTGGCAGGTCAATTCGTGGTAAGAAAAATGACAGAGGATCCCTGGAGGATGGGTGCAGAAGTGCAGTGTTAGAGACAAACCTCAATGCACAGCAGTCTACGCATTCTTCTCCCCACTTGGTCCACATCCCAGACCTAGAGCCCTGTGCTTCCAGTGGGGTACCATTAAACCTAGGACTGTAGTCTGCCAGGCTCATTTGTTCATGAGATTTCCCAGGCAAGAATACTGGAATGGGTTGCTATTTCCTTCTCCAATGGATCTTCCCAACACAGGGATCTAACCCAAGTCTCCTACATTGGAAGAGGGTTCATTACCACTGAGGCATCACAGAAAGCCTACAATTCACAGGAAGCGCTATTAAAGGTGGGACCCTTCTCTCACGGCCCATGTAATACAAGGGTGGGGGACAAGAGAGAGCCTTACTTTCTCAGCCTTGGGTAGACTCAGAAGCTCAGATCTATTTTGCTTTCGCATAAATATTTACTTCTTTTTCGCTGTTGAAGGATATTTTGTTGCTATAACCAGACACATTGAAAGCCCTCAAAGACTGAGGGCAAGCGCTAAAGTTGATTGTGGGTTTGAGGGATGACTCCAATTCTCCATGCTTCCATTTTCCCTGGCTCTATAATAAGGTGTAAAGTATCTCTCTTGTCAGCCTTTCTTCCCAGGTTCTCTAAGGTCAAATTAAACAATTGGTATGTTTAAGAGATTTTCAGAAGAAAAGGACATCATTTAACATTCTGCTTTTGCAATTGCTAAATAAACCATTCATTTAAGTACAATTTTAAAACTCGATTTACTTAATGTCTTTATGACTAATAAGGATGACTAATTCCAACTCGGAAATGGTTATCTCAGGCATTGTATTTCCAAATAATAATTTAACATTTAACAATATTTAGAATAATTCTGTATTCTAAATGAAATGTCTAGGACAGTCATATTTGCTGAAATATCTCATACACCTCATATCCTAGGACAAATTGAGAAAACAAGAAAGCAAGAATTAATAGTTGTTGCTTTTCACCATGGCTCTAGGCTGTACATATTTATGAAAACTAATAGTAAGAATATGATTGAAAAAGAATGAAAGGGAACATAGTTTTCACTTGAATTTTTTCATCTTTGGAGAGAGGAAGAACAGTTGTGAGATGGCTGATTCCAGGGCCATTCCTGAACCTCCATGACAGCTTGTTTAAGCCCCTCTTATAGTATTATCACACTATATAGCACGTGGTTTCACTTGTCTATAATAGCAGTAACACATCTATGTTACTGAACTCTGGAAAATTTTTCCTCTCTTTCCGTCCTGTTCCCTCCTAACTTAGTGCCTAACATAGAAGAAAAGCCCAGTAAATGTTTAATGAATGAATGGATAGTAAATGAATGAATAATGACATCTATGGAAGAGGACTACAGAAAATAATGAATTATTCAAGCTGCTCTTTAGTCCTTATTGGGTGCTGGTGTTTTGTGTATAATTCTTAAAAGTTGCAAGCCAACTGATATCTCTAGGAGGCAAGTAAAAAAAACCTATATTCTTGTTTCTACTTCACTGGCAAGCTTTACAAAAAGAAAGCATTCTTATAATCAATAGTTAAGGAAAGTATTTGAATTTCACATTCGATTATTATAAAACTTTCATTCCTTATGTGTATTAAAAAGCAGAGGCATCACTTTGCCAACAAAGGTACATATAGTCAAAGGTATGACGTCATGTATGTAGTCATGTACAGATGTGCGAGTTGGACCATATAGAAGGTTGACACCTGAAGAATTGATGCTTTTGAACTGTGGTGCTAAAGACTCTTGAGAGTCCCTCGGACTGCATGGAGATCCAACCAGTCAATCCTAAAGAAATCAACCTTGAATAGTCATTGGAAGGACTGATGCTGAAGCTGAAGCTCCAATGCTTTGGCTATCTGATGTGAAGAAAAGACCCTGATGCTGGGAAAGATTGAAGGCAGGAGGAGAAAGGGATGACCAAGGATGCGATGGTTGGATGGCATCACAGACTCAGTGGACATGAGTTTGAGCAAACTCTGGGAGATAGTGAAGGACAGGAAAGCCTGGAGTGCTGCAGTCCATGGGGTCACAAAGAGTCAGACTTGACTTAGCAACTGAACAACAGCATTTCTCAGGTGGAACCCAAGTTCAATAAACTTCCTCATACACTGTTCATGAATAGAGTTATACATAGGCGCACACTATTTTTTTTTTCTTTTCTGGTTAACTCTTTGGAGTTATCAGCCAAATATTTCTCTTATGTGGGAATGTGAAAATTATTATACAGGATTAATAGGAAGTCATACAATATTTGTTAAGTACTATTCTCATTCAGTGTGTTTATTTTCCCTGAGAACATTATTAGTATCTTTCAAATGGCTCTCAAAACTGTGTTCTTCCACTTAAAAGTCCATCAGTATAACTAATTGTTCTCCAGGGGATATTCCCTACCCAGAGATCTAACCTGTGTCTTCTGCCTTGGCAGGCAGATTCTTTACCTCTGAGCCACCACAGAAGCCCATTGGCAACGGACTCCAGTATTCTTATCCAGGAAATCCCGAGGACAGAGGAGCCTGGTGGGCTACAGTCCATGGGGTTGCAAAGAGTCAGAAATGACCTAGCAACTAAACAAACCGATATCAAATGCACTTGTCAAGCAAAGTTACTATCTGCTGTGATCAGCATGGTAGTACTTGAATGTAGGAGTTCTAGGGAAATTTGTGTAGAATAGCAATAGAAGGGCTTCCCAGGTGGCACTGCTGGTAAAGAACACGCCTGCCAATGCAGCAAACATAAGTGATGGGAGTTCGATCCCTGGGTCAGGAAGATCGTCTGGACAAGGGCATAGCAACCCACTCTGTATTCTTGCCCGGAGAATTCCAAGGACAGAACAGCCTGGCAGGCTACAGTCCATGGGGTCACAAAGAGTCAGACAGGACTTAGCAATTGAACAACAACAACAAGGATTCTCTCATGGCTTCCCTGGTGGCTCAGTGGTAAAGAATCTGTCTGCCAGTGCAGGAGAGGAGGGTTCCATCCCCAGGTCAGGAATATGCCCTAGAGAAGGAGTTGGCAGCCCACTCTAGTATTCTTACCTGGGAAATCCCATGGGCAGAGAAGCCTGGCAAAAGAGTCAGACACAACTTAGCAACTAAAAAACAACATATTATTCAAAACCTCCAACTGACATCCAAAGAGAAATATACATTTAGCAGCGGATCTGGATCAGATGATACACTTCACTCTGGTTGGCTTTCATCAAGTAATGAGCAAAGAGCTGTTCCAGTTGCCACACTGAATGCCTGAGTTATTTGGCTTTCAGTTCAGTCGCTCAGTCATGTCCGACTCTTTGCAACCCCATGAATTGCAGCACGACAGGCCTCCCTGTCCATCACCAGCTCCCGGAGGTTATTCAAACTCATGTCCATTGAGTCGGTGATGCCATCCAGCCATCTTATCCTCTGTTCTCCCCTTCTCCTCCTGCCCCCAATCTGTCCCAGCATCAGAGTCTATTCCAATGAGTCAACTCTTCCCATGAGGTGGCCAAAGTACTGGCATCAGTCCTTCCAAAGAAATCCCAGGGCTGATCTCCTTCAGAATGGACTGGTTGGATCTCCTTGCAGTCCAAGGGACTTTCAAGAGTCTTCTCCAACACCACAGTTCAAAAGCATCAATTCTTCAGCGCTCAGCCTTCCTCACAGTCCAACTCTCACATCCATACATGACCACTGGAAAAACCATAGCCTTGACTAGACGGACCTTAGTCCGCAAACTAATGTCTCGGCTTTTCAATATGCTATCTAGGTTGGTCATAACTTTTCTTCCAAGGAGTAAGCGTCTTTTAATTTCATGGCTGCAGTCACCATCTGCAGTGATTTTGGAGCCCCCCCAAAATAAAATCTGACACTGTTTCCACTGTTTCCCCATCTATTTCCCATGAAGTGATGGGATTGGATGCCATGATCTTCGTTTTCTGAATGTTGAGCTTTAAGCCAACTTTTTCACTCTCCTCTTTCACTCTGACTTGTTATATCTTTTTTTGCCTTTTCATACTCTTCATGAGGTTCTCTCAAGGCAAGAATACTGGGGATGACAGAGGATGAGATGGCTGGATGGCATCACCAACTCAATGGACATACGTTTGAGCAAGCTTCATTGCTCAAACTCCATTGAATTGGTGATGGATAGGGAAGCCTGGCGTGCTGCAGTCCATGGGGTCACAAAAAATTGGACACGACTGAGCGACTGAACTGAACTGAAGCATTTGTTAGATCCCTAGAGAATGGTACGGTAGGGAGCTCTTCTGCCATCCTCCTACCACAGTCCATACCCAAACCTCCATATGCAAGCCACACATATACTCTCTCTCCACAAACAACTATTGCTTGGAGTATAGTTTTTTGTTTGTTTGTTTGTTTGTTTTTCTGGTGACTCTCTGATAAACCAGTTTAAAATGATGTATGTGTTAGGATGGCCACCATCCACCCAGACTTCCTTCTCTCCTGTCCCCCTTTCCTACCATTTCATCTACCCTTGGTCTTTATGGGACTTATCACTGGACCACTGAGACTTCCTAATCCTGGAACAGAGAGAGAGAAACTATCAACTACAAATGTTCCCACTATGATCCCACTCACAGTAACATTAACTATAATAGAACTCCCTTTCTAGAGACAGACTCTGGAAGCTCAGTGTTCTCCTTAAACTTTATGTCAACACTTTGAAATAAAAAAGAAGAGTTGAATGCAAATTGCAAAGACCTATCCTTTCTGCTGAAGAAATACCTATTTTTCTATACAAATAGAACTCTCCCCTAAATTCTTCCACCTCATTAAGATGATGCTAATACTCAAGCTGAAGAAGAAAGAGCTATAGTAGAGAAGCCAATGAAGGCAAAAGAGAAGACAGAGAAAATCTGTAAAGATCAATCAAAATGAATTGTGGTTAAAATTTTAAAACACATTGAAAAAGGCAAAAACAACTACTAGAAAAATGGTAGCTCAGACATAAATCAGTAGAGAGTGTGTGATAGGAAAAAAAAAGAATAGCCAACAAATAAGAAATATAAAAAAGTAAAAAGTAAAGAAAGGATCAAATCTAGATAATAAAAGGAGATGAAATGTCAAATAATTTTCAGAGTCTTGTGGCCAAGAAGAAAAAGATTCATAATGAGGGCAAATTGTGGAAAAGGTTTTTTAAAATATTTGTAATGTTCTCCCCAATCTAAGACACTTTATAGTTGTTAAGAACATAAAGTACAACCTATATATAAGTATTTGATTATTAAGATAATCATCTTTGGCACATTAAAACGTGCAGTTGTCCCACATTATTGCAACTTTTTAAAATTTAATGAGCTGCCAACTAGGGAATTTACTGTCAGTTTATGGGAAGGAAGATGAAATTTAAAAATATAATAGGCTATAAATTTCATCATAAAACAAACGATGTCAACTAGGTTCATTGTTTTTTTTTTTCCTGTCTGTTGGATTCAAAAGTCTTTTTAAAAGATAACAAGGAGCAGAAAAAGAAAACAGTCACTGAACACTGTTTTGCCTCATAGATTTTTGCCTAATAACTAAATATCAACAGCAAGTGTTGAGATGAAGGGTCTGGTTGCCAGTGACTAGAGTATATACTTAGGAGGGTCATTTCTCTTTGAGTGTCATGTTTCATCTTTAAAATGAGGGGATTCAGTTAGAATGTTACCTGGTTCTAATTCAACATGATAATTTAAAGGTCACTGTAGTGGATGCTATTGTTCCCATACAGATTTCTTCCCCACCCAAAAGTCCTTTAAGAAATGAAATGCTGACTTCCCTAGCTGCTGGGACTATTGGTAGTTGATGGCTCTTAGCTGCATTCCTCTATAGGACTGCCCTTGACCAAAGAGATCCACCCAGCTCAAGGTTATGCCCCCTTCCTGGGAGCAACTTGCATCCAGTGACAGGTCCGTAGGGGCTGGGTCCTCTGGCCTCCATTCAGGACATCCCTGTAGAACCATCCCAGCCCTAGAGTTCCTGTGTTGTCTGCTGAAGTCTTTGTGACATTTGCATCACAGTTCAACTTCCCCG
Organism: Redunca redunca; assembly: GCA_006410935.1. NCBI lineage: Eukaryota > Metazoa > Chordata > Mammalia > Artiodactyla > Bovidae > Redunca > Redunca redunca. The sequence continues at coordinate 613,431 of SJYQ01000543.1, forward strand.
TTTTTTCCAAGAAACCCAACATGGAACAGGCATTAGATCCCTCTTACCTCTGTGAAAATAGCAATGCCTCTTAGAGGCAGAAATGCTTTATTCTGAAATTTGGATTGTATTTCTTGCACTCATAATCAGGAACTGTGGAGCTAATACTACTGTCTGATCACAGCAGTGATCATTTTCACAGAAAATGATGAATATTATAGAATTATTTCAGAAGAACAGGATTAAGTATGACTATAGAAACACTAAATCTTAAGGTCTTTATTCATTACTCCAACAGTGAAAATGTATATTATACTTTAATTTTTCAAGAAAAAAATGAATCTTTACTTCAAGCCTTTGCTTCTCTAGAGGAAAAAAAAAGCTCTGTACCAATAACTAAAAAAACAGAAAGAGCTATGAAGAAGGAGAAAATACAGAGTAAAAAATAACAATAATTGCTATCCTTAAGGAGATGAGAATTAAATTTAAAAATTGAATACAAATGAAAAAATATATATTTTCTNTTTTCTTTCCCAGTTTCTTTTTTCTGCCCTCTTTATTGTCTTCCCTCTTCTGTATGAAGAATTTATCCTGTCCAGTACATTTAAAACAAGCCAATATGCTTTCCTCTTCTTGGAAGTAACTCTCCTATTTACTTACTAGTTTACTTTTGTCTCTTTTTTGCATATGTCAATTTCTTCTGCACTATTTAAACAATCAGAGAAAACTTACATTGAAATTGACCTTGAAAAGATGACTGGTAGACACATATTCTCTTCCATAAATTTAACTTCCTTCTCTGCAATTCAGAAATGAGCTGTCTTCCAAATAAATTAGATGTTTCGGAGATACTTGGAGCTTGGCAACAAGAGAAATCCTAGATCTTGGTAAAGCAGCAACAGCTGATTTAGCAAGCATGCAATGATCCTGCAGCTGATCCCTGCCAGGATAGCAGAGGGTCTTATTTACAGCTTCTTGCCTTGGTCCTTCTAAGTAGGTACTGTTTAATGTTTACTTTTCCCCTAGCTCTGGGCCCTGGAACAATGTTGAACATAGTGTCACTGGCCCTGGTGCCAAACAGGATCAGGGGCTCTGGAATATTTAGTTTCTCTTTTTCTGCTTCCATAAATGAAATGGGCAGTCTGAATGGAGGAAATCAAGGGCCAGCTGGCTAAAAACACAACTGGCAACAAAGCACTTGGGCTCCATCCAAGAGCTGGTGTTTAAAGAGAAGCCATTTAAAGAGCAAATTCCCAACTACCATAATAACGGTTAAGGACACTAGCTGTAGGATGTTACAGTAAAATTTTACTCAAAGATTCTCATTTTGAAAGTTCAGAACCTGTTAAGTGTCCCCTACGTCTTAAGAAATTTTCCAGTCTTAGAAAAGTAGTCACTTCGTTACACCCTAACTATATATATATAGACTGTATATATATATGTATATATATACTATATATTTTGAGAATGTTCAATAAATTCTGTGCCATGAAGTACAAAGTGTTATTTTTGCTTAAGGTCATTCATACAAAATAAATAAAATGGTTACAAAATTGAGGAATGAAAACAGAGGGACAGAAATGACATACGAATATAAGAATTCAGATGGGATAGCATGGCAGACAGCCAGACCCTAAAACTAATTTGGGAAGTTACTAATGTATCGAGACCAAGTGACAAACAAAGAAAAGTGGATTTCCTCTTTTAAACAAAGTATTATTCAATTTTTTATATTTAAGGAAAGAATTTAATAATATTCTTGGGGAATAAATCATATTGGAGCACTAGAAACCTAATTGATAAATGATATAGGGCTTTATCTCTGCTAGGGTCTAATATTATTTAGATCTATTATTATTTATTAACCCTAGAATCTGACAGTCTCCAAATACACACACACACACACACACACACACACACCATAAAACACCATATTCAGAGAAATACATTTAAAACCTAAACAATCCTATGTATAATGAGATCATAGTTATTTCCCAATTCAGGAGCAGATGAGTTTGAAGGTGACTGGACAAAGCCTGCTCAGGTCCGCCCCCCACACCCAGTGTATAAATGCCAATGTATATACATGATGGGCAAGAAAAATGGGGAAGAGACTCAGGACAAGTGCAGGGGTTCAGCAGCCAGGTAGGTGTGTGGAGCAGCAGTCCTGATACTGTAAATCCCGGAAATGAATAAAGCCAGTAGCTCGAGACGCCCTGGACGGCATTACCTCTATGTAGGGCACGATCTTGCAGGAGAAGTCCTCCAGCAGCCACTTCTTGGTCAGTTCATGAAAGATGACCAGCGGAAGGCAGAAGAAGATGATGAGAAAGTCCCAGAAGGCCAGGTTGGCCAGGAGGGAGTTGGAGATGCTCCGCATGTAGTAGTTGTGACACACGATGCACATCACGGCCAGGTTGCCAATGATGCCGGTCCCGAAGATCACCACGGACAGACACATGACCGCATAGGCTCCGTACGACTCCTGGGTCAGCGGGTAGAAGGGGTTCTTCAGTCGCAAGCGTGGGTGAGTGCTGTTCCCCCGCCGGGGACCCCCGCGTTCATGAACTCCTTCAAGGGAGGACCCATTCTGAGCCAGCGCCCTGCCAGGGGGTGCAATCGTCCGCCCTTCGTACCCCGACGGCCCATGGACCGTCTTGGGTTGGGGGTCGTGGTGAGAACCCTGGAGTTTCCCAGCTCTCCTTGGCCAATAATACAGGTCGCTGACTCCGGGTTCCTTCCTCGCACTCTGCTCCTGGCTACGCCCAGAAAGGCCAGCGCCTTTGGGACCCTTCTCCTTCTCCTCTGAGGTGTGAAGGAAGAACTGGAGAGCCGTGGGGTTCCCTCTCCCCAAAGTTTCAGGGGGCTCCTGACCCCGGGCACCTTTCCACCTCCAGGCTCCAGGTGGCCTAGCCGGAGGTCCCGAGGGCTCAGCTGCCGACGCCTCCGCCCCTCTGCCCACACCTGGGTCACCACCGGGACCGGCCGGTAGGTCCCACGAGGGCGCCGAGCGCACCACCGCCTCCTTCTCCTCTTCCCTGGGCGCACGAGTTGGCAGAAGGTCTCCTGCAGAATCTCCTGGTCCCCAGGCGTCCCTGCTGCGACGCTGGATCAGTGTAGGTGAACAGCTTTCTCCCAGACAATTTTCCTTCCTGGGCGCAAGGGCGGACCCGAGGGCAGGAGAAGCGGAAACCTTGAGCAATAGCAGAAGCAGCAGCCGCGAGGTGCGGACGAGAGGTGCGCCCGCGGCCCGCATGGCTGGGCGAGAGCGCACCCAGCAGCAGCGGCTCCTGCTTAGGACCGACACCTGCTGCCCAAGTTGCCGCTGAGAGTTAGGCACATGTCACATACTAACCCCCGCCCCGGCAGCGGGGGACGGGAGATTACGGGGATGTTGGGGGATGGGTCTTGGGGTCACAACCCTCCCCCTCTACGATCCTTCCTTGTTTGGCGTCCTGAGCATTTCTCAGTCAAATCCAACCCGGGCGCTACGTATCCCCAAGGTTCAGGGAGGAACTCGCTGCTCCGAGTGGCTGACCTTGAAAACTTGCAACCAACACCTGCTTGATGATTAATGTAGCGACTGGGAGAAGCCCGGACGAAGCCCCGCGCTCCTCCCTGCCTTTGGGGTGGTTGCCTTCGCGGTAACAGTTGCTCCGCCTATTTACATCCTTTCGAGGCGTCTCTATCCAGAAGCAAGCCGAGGTCGCTCAAGGGAAAGAAAAACAAGTTGCCCTCTTTCAGATGCCTAGGAGCCACAGTCCCGCTCCCGCTCGCTGGAAACAGGTTGCTAGCTGCCAGACGCCGCTCAGATGCGCCCGGGAAACTCTGCCCCACCTAACCCCGGAAACCCGCGAGGCTGCTGCGGACCAGGAGGCGAGGGTTTGGAAACCCGCGGCCACTGCCAAAGTTGTTTCTCCTCTCGCTCAAAGTTGACCAGGGGGCGGTGCGGACTGCTGGGCGGCGCGTCCCCGCGGAGAAGGGAATCGGTGGTGGAGGTGGGGTGGGGAGGGCTGGCGCTGCTCCTCGGTGGACGGGGCCAGCGGCCGCAGGAGCTCGTTGCGGCGACGGCGGGCGCAGCTCGGGCGGAGACTGTGGTGCCTGGAACCGCCGCGGGCGAGGCGATGCATGGCTGGAAAGGGGGGAGGTGGCCCGGCCTCTCCCCGCTGCTCCAGCCGCGGCGCGCGCCCGCGAAACCCAGTGCTCCGCTCCTCGCCTCCTCCCCCTCCTCAGCCTCCTGCGAGAGATTCTGGTTTGTGGGGAGACGGGATCCCCTGGTGGCTTACGGCTCACTAAACCCACACACGTTTCATTCAAGCCCTTTGTAGCGGCTTTCACACGTAGAAGCTGGAAGCGGCGAGGGAACAAGGGCGGAGACGCGGAGCCTGCGCGGCTGGAGGCTAGGGGTGGGCGGGACATGTTAATTCCCCAGATGTCGGAAACCAGCCAGACCGGTCCCAGAGCCAGGTTGCGGGAAGAGAGAGGTGAGAGACCCGTGCGTTCGCTTCCAATCGGCTGTGGCCCCTGAGCTTGTTTAGGCCTGGGTCCCGGAGGGAGTGGTAAGGTGAGGCGCTCACCTCTTTAGGTATTCCCAAGAACTGAGGATGGGAAAGAAAGGGTGCTCAGAGGCTTCCATCACAGAGAATGAGTAGTTTGGGGAGTGGGACGCAGAACGGGAATGCTCAGGATGCCCCATGATCTTTAACCATTTTACCTTTAATACCTTGGGCCTCCCAGGTGGCGTTACTGGTAAAGAACCCGTCTGCCAGTGCAGAAAACAGAAGAAATACAGGTTTGATCCCTGGGTTGGGAAGATCCCCTGGAGAAGGAAATGGCAACCCACTCCAGTATTCTTGCCCGGTTTCAAAGAGTTGGATACGACTGAGCGACTAACACCGTTTTAATACTTTAGGAGACATCCTACCAGGGGTGACAATGGAACCACTCAGAGCACAATGAAAGTACTTTTGTTTGATGAAGCAGAGGGAGATGACAGGTAGGGGGAAATTAGAACTTTCAGTCTGGCTGACCAGGCCTTTCCAGCCTTTATACTATAAAATCCCACACTCTGGCCACTGCTGTAAGGGTATAGCTAATTCAACAGACAATATCAGATAATTTGATTAAGAGAGAGCAAGTGATAGAGGAAGAAATAAACACATTTTGAAAAAAGAAAAGAACATCTAGGGACTTCCTTGGTGATCCAGTGGTTCAGGCTCTACTTCCAATGCAGTGAGTGCAGGGTTCCATTCTTGGTCAGGAAACTAAGATCCCACAAAGCCAAAAAGTAGAAGACAGAAAAACATCTAGAGAGACAGGAGAAAAACACAATGAGAAATAATGCCAATGGTGGTAGGTAGAATAATGGCCCTCCAAGAGATGTCCACACCCTAATTCCTAATACTTGTGAAAATATTACCTTACCTGGCAAAAGGAACTTTGCAGCTGTGCTTCAGTTAAAGATCTTGAGATGGGGAGAAGATCATGAATTATCCAAGTGAGTCCATTGAAATCACAAGGGCTGGTACAAAAGGAAGGCAAGAGGGTCTGAATGAAGTGAGACCCTGAACTAAAGTAATGCTGGAGATCTCCAGAAACTGTAAAAAGCAAGAAATAGGCCTTGCCTGATCGTTTTAGACTACTGACCTCTAGAATGATAAGATAATGAATTTGTGGGTTTTTGTACCACTTTAAGCAACCTGTCAATTATTAATACAATTAATTATACAATGGAGTTTCTGGGGGAGAGTACAAAAAGATATTTTCTTGTTGAACTTGAATTTCTCACTATGGGTAGAGGTAGAAATTAGTGACACATTAATGTGGTCTAATGTAAGGATATAAAAATAGCTCACATGTATAAGCCGGACTTAAAACTAATGAGATGTGAGGGGAGGCAGTATCTCTGGCTTTATTTTGGCAACTTTATTTTTCTTGTCCACAACCTACCTGAATTGCCCCCTCCTGAATTTTTTTTTAATGAAATACTAGTTAAAGTAGAAGATTTCTCCCACTCTATTCCCATCACTCTGTCACTCAAGATGACTAATATTCTGAAGTTGATGTGTGTCTTTTCATCCATATATTTTATACTTTTACGAGAGATCATATATGGTTTTGCATGCTTTTTAAGAGTTACACAAATGGCGATATAGAATAGTTGAGACACTGAATTTTGTTCTTTTTCTCTTACATTCATAATTCTGAGATTCAGCCTTATCTACACATGTAAGTCTAATTTGTCCTTATTATGAGTATGCTCTAATTAATTTTTTCATTCCTATATTGGTTAACATTTGTGTTGTCTCCATTCTTTTTGCTCTTAAACACAAGCATAGACGTTTCCTTGTGCCCACATGCAAGAGCTCCTCTAGGGTTTATACTTAGGCATGATATTGGTTTGGTCAAAAAGTTTGTTTGGATTTTTCTGTACCATCTTACGGAAAAACCTGAACAAACTTGTAGGCCAGCTTAATGTTTCAGGTTCATAGGGCATTAACACCATCAGCTTTCTCCTCCAGGAGAAGGAAATGAGAGCCCCTGCTTTCTTCCCATCCCCTCAAAAAGTTGTTTGAATATTGTCTTTCTCATTCATTGTTGCCTGTCCAGTGGAGACTAAATACATTTCATTGCTACTATAATTTGCAGTCCTGTACTTATTGATGAAGTTGAGCATCTTCCACATTTTACTGGTACCTGGATTTTGTCTTTTGTGACATTCCTGAGACCATCCTAGAACGACAATGAGTCTTACTACTACTGTACCAGTCTGCTTCCAACTTGTGGCTTGATTTTTAGTTTGCTGATGGTGTCCTTATTCGTTCAGAAATGTAAAACATTTAAAAATACTAATCATTATTGTCTTTTATACTTTTGCTTCTTGAGTTTTGCTTATTAAATCTTTCCTACTCTGATGTCATAATCACATCTTTCCCAACATTCTTTTCAAAGTTTTCACTATTTAGTTTTCATACTGAGGTCTTTAATATGAAATATATTTTACATATAATTGAAGATAGATACATAATTATATTTTTATCTTTATGAGTTGTCAGGGTTCCCCGGTGGCTCAGTGGTAAGAATTTGCCTGCAAGGGAGGAGACATGGGTTCTATCCCTGGGTTAGGAAGATCTCCTGGAGGAAGGCATTGCAACCCACTCCAGTATTCTTGCCTGGAATATCCATCCCATGGACAGAGGAAACTGGTGGGCTATAGTCAATAGGGTCACAAAGAGTCAGACATGTTGGAAGCAACTGAGCCCGCACGCATATGAGTTATGAGTTTCAGTACCATTTACTGACTAGCCCACCATTCCTACCATTTGTAATGAGAATTCCTCTTATTTAACAAACTCCACATAAATGTATGTACACTTTCCTGTTTTAAGTTCTGTTCCATTGGTCTATTTAGCTATCCTTGTACTAACATCATGCTATTTTCACTTCTACACTTATATAACTCTTAATACCTGGTATGGTAGCTATTCTCTATGTCTCCTGAATTGGCAGGCGGGTTCTTTGCCACTAGCACCACCTGGGAAGCCCATGCAATAGCTATAAAATTTGTTAATAACCTCAACTTTTATATGTCGACTTAACTAATCTACAAATAACACCAGATTTATTCCTTTAAAACAGCCATTTGTTTTCCTTGTCTTATTTCATCGTTAAGTACTTCCAGTATAATGCTAAGAGGTGATCCATGTCTTGTTTTGATTTTGAAGGGAATACTTTTGATATTTTGACATTAATATTTTCTATATTGTATTAGTTAATATTTATTATATTAAGGAAGCTTATTTTCTATTTCTAGTTTGCTAACAGTTCTAATAATGAATGATGACTGCTGCTGCTGCTGCTAAGTCACTTCAGTCGTGTCCGACTCTGTGCGACGCCATAGACGGCAGCCTACCAGACTCCCCCATCCCTGGGATTCTCCAGGCAAGAGTACTGGAGTGGGGTGCCATTGCCTTCTCCGATGAATGATGACTACATTTCATCAAATGTTTCTCCTGCATCTGTTGAGATAAATATATTGGTCCTTAGTTATCTTAATTTCATATATTATTTAAAAATTTTTCTAAATGTTATGCATTCCTGAGATAAGCCTTATACTATGCTATAGTATTTTTTTTAAAGGCGGTGTTGAGTTCAATTTGTTATGGTTTTCTTTGAGATTATTGGATATATCTTCATAAGTATTCAAAAATCAGCTTATTAGAAAGGCTTTCACTGACCATCCTTTTTAAAGGACAACCTTTCCTAATCCATTAGTCTATTCTCTCACTCTCTATTTCTTTACACATTTTGAAATGAAAAAATAAAATAAGAATATCTAGAGAGACAGGAGAAATACAATGAAATGGCTTGGCCAAATATGTAATTGGCTTGATTTGGGCATTGTTCTGAAAGTGGTAGGCTGAACAACTGAGGTAGCCATCTTTGAGAGTGGTTTAGGAAAAAAAATCCTGGTGAAGGGGCTTCCTGTGCTTATCTGAAATGACACCTTTTTCATAAGTAGCCCCTTACTTAACCTGAAGGATGATTTTTTCCAACTTGGATGTGCCATTCTTTGGCTGTGTAAGTAAAGACTTACCGTGACCACGAATAAAATCACAGACTTTCAACCACCCTGGAGTGGGACAATGTCAGTCATATATCTTTTGGGAAACACAAGTTTCTTATCTGTAAAACAAGGATATTCCTATGTGCTCTCAGCTCTGCCTACCCAAGTTGGTATAATGATTGCAAAGGTATGAAAAGACTTTATAAATATATGTTTGTGTTGTTTTTATTAGTTCAACTGTTTGTTGCTATTAGCAAAATTTAAATGCCACAAAGAACATAAAAGTCTTGAAGGAGATCATACTTGATAAATAAAAGTCTAAAGTAATAGGCTTATTATATTTTTTAAAAGTTAGAAAGCATTCACTACAAAAGAAAAAAAAAAATCTTTCAATTTTTTCCCAAAACTTATCTCATTTGTAACTACAATTTTTTAAATGGTAATAGTCACAATTTATCTGTTTCTATAATTTCTGTTTTAGAAAAATAGATCAGAAAAGATGTTGGCTAATCATTGTCTGTTTACATCAGAGATAGTTTGTCTGTGTAAGCACTGATTTGAACATGTATTTTTCTGTGTCAGCAGTGCACACAGTTTATAATACACAATACTGACTTTATATACAAAAGAGAACATGTAAATTATCACCTGTCTTGGCATTTCTATACAGTCTATTACACTTCACTTAGTGTTTGATGTGCTAACATAAGGCACATTACAAAATAAGAGAAATTACTATTTCAGGTTCTAAGATACATCACTGAACAAGAGAAGTTTTACTCAGCACCCAATGCGTTTAGTAATTTTTCTTTCCTTTTATTTGGCTTCAAATAGGACAATTCAAAAGGACCACTTTCTAAAAGAAATTGTAACATGCAACCAACAGATTATTATGCTCTGTCTTTTTACAAAGTTTGTTGTTGCAAACTTTGTCCGTAAATTACACATTGTTCATTTAGAAGCTTCTATCAACTACCTGCTCCATCCTGTCCCTGTGCCCTATTGAGAGCCCAACTAAAACTGATGAATGGGAACAAATTGTACTGTTTGGGATAAAACACAAATATGATTGAAATTCAATGAAAATCTTGAAAATCAATTATCAGTGTTAACATATTTAAATTTTAAATGAATCAACAATAATAAAAATAGTCCTTTAACTATGAAAGAAAAAAAATGTAGCCGCTGGGCTACATAAATATGTTTAAAAAAGCTACTCTATATTGCATGGTCAAGTCTTTTTTGATTGGAAAGAAACTTAAATGTAAAAAAGGATAATACTGAAGATTCATTGACAAATATATAAATAAATGCTCTAACCTTTCTCAGCTCTTTAGAGGTAAATTCTCTGTAAAATTCAGTCCCACCTTTTGGTGAAAATCCATTGAGACTCAGAAGTTCTTTGGCTGGCATCTAGTCAAAGTGATATATTAACAGCAGGAGACCCAACACTTCGGGCTTTTGTCCTCTATAACTTTTCAAATAGTATATTTTCCCTAGCAATTGCATCATACTAGTTTTAAATCCTGTAAATAATCACAATAGGCAGAACTTTTCAACAGTTATTCAAAGAAAATGTAATATTAGAAAGATACATATTTTACTTCCCTATTCCATTACTTGGATCCAAACTGTATCTTGTATCAATAAGACTCCTAAAACTCTCTGAAACAAATCACACCCCCCATCAACTTTTGCCCCATCTCTGGCCTTGCATTGTTCTTTAAGTCTGTTTTCTGTGTAACATTGATACTCAATAATACTCAAGTATTAAGGCAAACCAAACTACAGCAAATCTTGGTTTAACCTTTTAAAATACTAGTAAGTGAAGTAAGTCAGAAAGAGAAGTTAAATATCATCTATCAGCACATAAATATGGAATCTAGAAAAATGGTATACAAATGAACCTCTTTGCAGGGCAGAAACAGAGGTGCAGATGTAGAGAATGGACTTGTCAACACAGAGGGCAAGAATGGGGGAGAACAAATTGAGAGAGTAGCATTAATATATACACACTACCATGTATAAAATAGTTAGCTAGTGGGGACTTGCTGTGTAGCTCAGGGAGCGCAGCTCACTGCTCTGTGATGACCTAGAAGAGGGAGACGGGGAGTAGCTAGGAGGGAGGCTGAGGAAAGTGTGTATATATGTATACATATAGCTGATTCATGTTGTTCAGCAGAAACGAGCACAACATTGTAAAGTGGTTATCCTCCAACTAAAAGTAAAATTAAAAAAAATACCTTAAAATGCTACCAAATTTGACTTTTCAGCTGACTAGAATGTAATTTTTCTATACAAAGTCAGTAAAGAAGAGCATGCATTTCGATAAAGTGAAACATTGAGATCGTTAGAAGGATTTTTTTTAAAGAATGCATCATTGATTTGGCTCTCTTGGCAAGCTATTAAATGTTAGCTCCAGCAAAGAAATCGATTCAATGGACTCATCTAAGCCTTGAATCTTGCCACTTTTAGCTATTATTTTCTTGACTAGTGGTTGAAATGCAAGTGGTGCCAAAACTAGGTTTGCTTTGTGAGAGTCATAAAACTCTACCCCAAAGATTAGTCAACAAAGAAGAAACAATGGGCTTTTCCAGTATAATCTTTCTGATATTTTTCACTTTTTTTAGAAGGAGGTCTGCTTTACATTTATTTTTAACAGTATTTGGAGAGGGTGGGATTGGGTATCATCACTACAACAAATTGGTTTGATAACATAGATATCTTGAATGGTCAAATTAATTAAATGTTAAGATGTGGCCCAAAGTCATCAAATTTGTATACTTGAAGCTACTATTTCTTTGTTGTTGTCGTTCAGTTGCTAAGTCATGTGGGATCTTCATGACCCCCATGGACTGCATCACAGAAGGTTTCCCTCTCCTTCAATAGCTCCCAGAGTTTGCTCAGAGTCATATCCATTGAGTCGGTGATGCCATCCAACCATGTCATCATTTGTCTGCCCCTTTTCCTCCTGACCTCAGTCCTTCCCAGCATCAGGGCCTTTTCCAGTGAGTCAGCTCTTTGCATCAGGAGGCCAAAGTATTAGAGCTTCAACAACAGTCCTTCCAATGAATATTCAGGACTAATTTCCTTTAGGATTAACTGGTTTGTTTTCCTTGCCATCCAAGGAACTCTCAAGAGTCTTCTCCAGCACCAGAATTTGAAAGCATCAGTTCTTCAGTGCCCAGCTTTATTTATGGTCCAACTAGTTCCTTGGTGTTTTGCATTTTCAGGTTCACCCGTTCATGATCTCAGTCTCCTTCCCTGAGCATCCACTTTTAGGAGAAGGGAAGGCTTTCATTTCCACTTCAGATCAGAAATAAGCCAGTTATCTCCTCTCATAATCAAGAAGGGCATTTAAGTGATAATATGACCCAGGCCCCTTGCAGTGGTCTACTATCCGTCAAAGAGGGAATCCCCATGGGGATCCCTTTTAGGCAATGTAGTCTGGGATAGTTTCCCTGGATTTCCATTGATTAATGTATTAGACTTAATAAAAGAATCTTACTTATAAAAATAAGAGAATTTGGCTGCTAAAAAGAACTTAAAGATGAATAATCCAATACAATCTCTTCATTTTTAGAAATAAGGCAACCGTGGCCAAAGTGGGGTGAGGTTATTTGCCCTATATCATGGACTAAAAACCAAGTTCTTTGAAAGTGAAGAGAAAGAGCCACCAGTCAGTGGTTCAGAGAGGCTTCCTGAAGGAGGTAGAATGGTAAGAGTTAGTTACTGAAGTGGAGGAGGAAGAACCTATGCTGTAAGCAGAGGGACAGACTCCAGCCAAGATGGGGAGAAGAGAAAAAGAATAAAGTGTACAGAACGAGCAGTTCAGTGTTGCTAGGAACAGAATATGAGGATTTTAGTTCTTAAAAAAGAGCTTGAAAAAAGTGAAAGTATTAGTCACCCATCATGTCTGACTCTTTGCAACCTCTTGGACTATAGACTGTCAGGCTCCTCTATCCATGGAATTCTGCAGGCAAGAATGCTGGATTGGGCTGCCATTCCCTTCTCCAGGGGATCTTCCCAACCTAGGGATTGAACGCAGGTATCCTGCATTGCAGGCAGATTCTTTACCGTCTGAGCCAGAAGGGATAATGAAAAAAGATCTTAATGTCAATTTTATTTTATGAAGAGTGTGTAATTACAATACTTAGGCATATTTGACTTAGTGATCTACTTACTCTGTGATATCTAAACATATATATATTTATCTTTCATTTATTCAACAGTACTTGGACTTCTCTGGTGGTGCAGCAGATAAAAATTTGCCTGCCTGTGCAGGGGACATAGGTTCAATCCCTGGTCTGAGAAGATCCCACATGCCTCAGGGAAACTAAGCCCATGCACCACAATTCCTGAGCCCTTGCACCCTAGAGTCTGTTCTCCACAACAAGAGAATCCACCACAATGAGAAGCTTGCACACTTCCAGAAAGAGTAGCCCCTGCTCACCACAACTAGAGAAAAGCTTGCGTGCAGCAATGAAGACCCAGCACAACCAAAAATATAAATTAAAAAAAAAAAAAAGACAATACATATTACTTACCTCCTCTGCACCAGGAATGGTGCTTTGTATGCTAGATGTATTGTTGTTGCTGTTGAGTCACCAAGTCATGTCCAACTCTTGCGACCCCATGGACTGTAGCCTGCCAGGCTTCTCTGTCCATGGAATTCTCAAGGCAAGAATACTGCAGTGGGTTACCATTTCCTTCTCCACGGGATCTTCCCGACCCAGGGATTGGACCCATGTCCCCTGCTTTGCAGGCAGATACTTTACCACTGAGCCACCTTTACATATACAGTGGTGAACAGAACAGTTACGATCCTTTCCTCAAGGAGCTCACACTGTTACAGAGAATCCAGCCAAGTACACAGGCATTTAATTGGAATTTATGATGACAAAGTCAGCTCTAGAATAGGGAAAGAGGGGATTGCTTATGAAAACATAAAGAGATGTTTTACTCTGGCTGGAGGAGGGGTCAAAGTAGATGCCTTTGAAGAAGAAAGTTCTAAACTGAGAGCTCCAAGTGAACGTGGGGGAGGTGGGGAAGGAAGGAGAGCAGGGGAGAGGTGGGTTAGATGTCCAGAAGAAACTAGGACAGAACTAAAATTCAGCATCATAGACTTATAATACTGGTGATAGTACTGTGAGGCTGAGAACACAGTTAAAGGTAGACTGGGGAGAGACAGGCCAGAGAGACAAGAAAGGGATGCTTGAATAAACTTGACAGCCAGTGATTTTCAGAGGTTAGACACCTGCAAGGAGTCCTTACAGATGCCCTGAGAGCACGGTGGGCGTGACTGGAGGCAGCAGAAGCTAACTGGAACTTTGACCCATTCTTTGTCTGCTTCTTTTCACCAGTCACCATTTTTTTCTTTCTTTCCAGCATCCCGGCTATTTTTGCACCTAAATATTGTATAAAAATACACCTGCTGACTCATTACACATTAAATAAGTCAATCTTTAGAAGGAGAAAGTCACTGCCTTCCCTTTTTTAGTTCCAATATTCCAGTAAAAGACCCAACATGATCAGACGTCATACCAAATCTCAGATGTGTGTCAGAAGGCATGCCCAAAACTGAAATAGACAACTTCCACAAATACCTGGGTGCTTACCTGGTGGCTCAGCAGTAAAAGAATCCACCTGCAATGCAGGAGATGTGGGTTCGATCCTTGGCTAAAGAATATCCCCTGGAGAAAGAAATGGCAATCCACTCCAGTATTCCTGCCTGGGAAATCCCATGGACAGAGGAGCCTAACGGAATACAGTCTGTGGGGTCTCAGAGAGTCAGACACAACTGAAGCAACCTAGCATGCATGCACACATAGAGATTATGTAACTATTTTTGCCAAGTCGCTTCAGTAGTGTCTGACTCTTTGCGACCCCTCAGACTACAGCCCTCCAGGCTCCTCCATCCGTGGGATTCTCCAGGCAAGAATACTGGAGTGGGTTGCCATTTCCTTCTCCAGAGGATCTTTCCAACCCAGGGATCAAACCCACATCTCTTTCGTCTCTTGCATTGGCAGGCGGGTTCTTTACTGCTAGTGCCACCAGGGAAGCCTGTAACTACTTTTAGTGCTCACTAATTCAACAAATATTCTGATCGTTATGCCCAAGACACTGCAGTGCACTTCCATGTACATTAAAAAAAAAGAGATTTTATATAATGGAAGCTCAATATGCCTATTGTCCTAGGTTTAGAGAAGGATGTGTTTGGTGGTTTTAAACTAAGAAATATGAAATAGACTAGGTAAAAGGTGAAATCAAATAATATAGCTAAAGGATTATCTGATGAAATCACCTTTCCCTGAAAAAATAGGCGGGGGGAATACATTAACTTTAAAAATTGGCAAGAAAAATAAGAAAATAAAAATGACAAGGGGGAATTCTCAGGAATTAAGTTAAAGGTTGTTTTTTTAATCTGTAATCAATATCCTGAAAATTCTTCCTGGTTTTTTTTTTGTTTTTTTTTTTAACTAATACCTGTACATTGAAACAAAGCCTGACATATTTTCTCACTGCATGTCTGCAGCAGTGCGTGGCTGCTAATGACAGCATTTGCTCAGAGTCTTCCCTGTAGGAGATCTACAGCCTTTGAGGTGGAGAATTTTCTGTAACAGCACACTTGCCACAGCTGATCTGTCAGGGGGAGTCAGACAGGCATTCCACTCCCCAAGGACAACAAGAAAACAAACAAAAATTGAGCAAAATGCAAATATTTTCATCAAAGACACTTGGCAAATGCTTCTCCAAAGAATCAAAAGAGGGGCAGGGACAAACTGCACTTCATTCATGGAAATCTTTATATTTCAATATTTCAAACATAAATTAAACCCTCTATTAACGTCTGACATTCAATTGCACTAATATGAGCTTGAAATCTGGCCAACATTACATGCTTTCACACACTGCTTTGTATGTACTTTTTACCCTTTTTACAGGTATTTATTAAGCTCCTAGGGCTTCCCTTGTGGCTCAGATGGTAAAAATCTGCCTGCAATGTAGGAGACCTGGGTTTTATCCCTGGGTCAGGAAGATCTCCTGGAGAAGGGCATGGCTACCCACTCCAGTATTCTTGCCTGGAGGATTCTATGGACAGAGGAATCTGGCAGGCTACAGTCCACGGGGTCACAAAGAGTCTGACACAACAGAGCAATTAACACTTTGACATTCATCAAGCTTGTACTACTCCAAAACACAGTGCTGGGCTCTGGGGAGATGAAATGGTGAACAAAAATGGACAGACTCTCCCTTACCAACCCCACATTCTAATGGCGATGGAGAGGCAGGCGTTGAGGAATTTGCACAAGCAAATGTGAAATTGCAGTGGAGGTGAATCTGATGGTGAGCTGTGTGATGTTTAGATTCTATGGTTGGAGTACTTTTGCACATCCTGAAGGCCAAAGAAAACTTCTACAAAGAGATTGTGAAGAATTCCTAGAAGTTAACTACTCAGCAGAGGAATTCCTAGAAGTTAACCACTCAAGAGACGTTATTCTGTCTGCTTCAGACAGAAGAGCATCCCTGTCTTAAAGGCGTGGGGGCAGGAGAGGGTATAATCAGTTGAGACACTAGATGGAGGTCACCGTGGCTAAAGCAGGCAGTGCCAAGGCATTGTGAAATGCTATGCGGCTAAAGAGCTGTGATGGAACCAGATCCTGAAAGACCTCTGTAGGCACGGTAAAGGGATTTGTCTCTATCCTGAGAGATACATAAAATCAACAGAGGACTTCCCCTGTGGTCCATTGGTTAAGACCCCACCCTTACAATGCAGGAGTTGCAGGGTCTATCCCTGGTTAGGGAACTAATGTCCTGAATGCAGCAAAAAAGAAACAAATGAAAGAGCAGATTAAAATTATCTAAAAAAATAATATACCCAGTGGAACACTTCAGTTGTGTGTGTCCATGAGTGCTGTGTTTTTGCTGGTAGGGAGGTGTCACACTATTTGAGTGGCATGGCATGATCAGATTTGCACTCATACTCTATACTTTCATCACTTCATAATTTTACCAACAGACAACAGTCCTTAACAGTTTCTTTACATTGTAAGAGAAATTGGAGTTGAATATAAAGTGGTTTTATATCTGAGCTTAGTCACTCAGTCATGTCTGACACTTTGCGACCCCATGGACTGTAGCCCGCTAGGCTCCTCTGTCCATGGAATTCTCCAGGCAAGAATATTGGAGTGAGTAGCCATTCCCTTCTCCAGGGGATCTTCCCAACCTGGAGATCTAATCCAGGTTGCCTGCATTGCAGGCAGATTCTTTACCATCTGAGCCACCAGGGAAGTCCAAGAATACTGGAGTGGGTAGCCTATCTTTCTGCAGGGGATCTTCCCAACCCAGGAATCAAACCTACTGCATTCTAGGTGGATTCTTTACCTGATGAGCTACTAGGGTTTTACATTTAGATTGTGGAAAACACAAATATGGCATTGTAAGTAAAGAAAATATTAAAGCAGTATATGTAAAAACACTATCACAGTCTTAACATGTTTTCATTTGTAATGTAATGCAATTGAATGCCTTTCTAATGTATGATTTGCATTCAAAAATAGTATAGTTTGCTATTCCTAACATGAAGAAATTACAGAGAAAGCTAATTTTGACTAAAACCAATTTAATAATTGCATAATTACCTTTAAGCATGAACGCTGTTCCNAACGCTGTTCCTGAAAAAAAAAAGAATGAATAAAATACATAGCCACCAATATTAGTTACATTCAAAGGTGAAGTGTTTGTTTATGGGAAACTTAGGATATAGTAAATATACAAATATATTTTGTATATAGTAAATATACAAAATCTAATGAATGTACCCTAAGTACAGTATATTAAACAATCATATACAGAATAAAATTATAATAATAATAGTTTACTGTTATGAGTGACTTCAGCAATAAAGAGAACCTAGCCTACGGCACAGTATCCTTTTTTGCCATTTTAGTAATATAACAATATAATCAATATTGTTCATGTCACAGAATTCTAATTTTTAATTGATTGGGTGCCCATCATGGGCTGGGTACTTTAAAAGTTTCCATATAGAATCTTTGTGAGATGGTTGTTTGCAGGAGGGACCCTCCTAGGGCTTGAAGCCCAGGCCTGCTGAAGCCTGAGTGTGGGTAATAGAAGCTCGCTCCATCCCTCCTCCATGTAAACACTCAAAAAGGTGCTAATTTCGTTTTGTTGCTAGTTATTTGCACCTAGTCAGGAGGCAGGCATCTAGCCAGAGTCTCCAAGCTCATACCGGTAGTACGGTATTAACAAACCCTGGAAAATGGGAAAGGAAGCATCTCCCACCTAGAGGGATCCTCACTCCCTTCAGGCAGCCTGAGAAGCTGCATAATCTCACTGGAATGCTGGGAAGTATGAAAAGCCATAAGGTTGCTGAAACCTCACTGCGTAAACCTCTGCTTTATGTAACTGTTCTCTGTTCTTCCCATCGCTGTAAATTTCCTTACCATTTGCCGCTAAAACTATCTTTCTGTCAATCACATTACCACTCCATTGTGACACTCTAGAAATTATTACATTCATTTTAGAAATGAAGACGCAGAGGCTCTGAGCATTATAGTAACTCATCCAGATTAACAAGCGACAGTGTTGATGTCCCGATAACACAGCCAAGGTCTTTGTGATGTAACTATTGGAAAAGGTCAGGGAGGCTGATGGAACAATTATAGGACAAGCACTGTGAAAAAAAAAAAGGGGGGAAGTTTCATAAATATGTACCTGTGATACTGAATGGAGAGAATTTAGGTTGTTCCTTTTCATGTTATACATAAAAATCATATGATCATATGAATGTATTTACTTTACCATCAACCTGTAAGTTCTGTGAGCATGGGAAATCTGTCATTCATCTGTGTAAGGCCAGTATCAAGCAAATAGCCCTTGTACATCATAGTCATGCAGTATGTACTTACATTTCTAAATTTTCAAAACCCATTTGACCTGAAATATTTCATCATTTAATTAAGGTGAAAAGATGTAGTTTGGCATTTGGGGGATATAGAAAAGTGATGTTTCTTTGAGAGATGTTTTGGTGAGATTTACATGTAAGTTGGTGGACTTTGAGTAAAGCAGACTGTCCTCCATACAGTGGGTGGGCTTCATCCAATCAGTTGAAGGCCTGAATAGAACTAAAGACTGACCTCCCCCAAGCAAGAGGGAATTTGGCCAGCGGACTTCATCTCCAACAGGTGGACCATGCTGGCAGCTAATTAGTATGCTCCTGTCTGGAAATACCTGCACCTGCTGTTCCCACCTGTACTCCAGCAGAACAGCAATTAGGAAATAGTCTAAGGAGATAGAGCAATTGCTTACAACGCTTGGAGAGTAACATTTACATTGAGTTTGAGCTGGACTTTTATCAAGTATCAAATTTAAAACAATGATAAGTCCAATCAGTTTTAACTCCTCAGATAACTTTAACATCCTGAACATTTCACAACCCCATAGCCTAAGACTCAGAGTTGGAAATAAATATCACAGTGAAACAGCTAATTAGTGACAGACCCCCAGACCCAGGGGGTCCTCACTTTCCTGCTTTTTCCTCTGGGGCACAAACTGTCTCCCTAGATAAAGGTTTTAGTTGAAGACTAGCTAGATGTTAATTTGCCAATAAAATGCCATTTCGTTCCATTTTCCTTATTTTTTTTGAGAACATACATACCCCTTCAATTATTTTCTGAATGTTAGAAACCTGTTGAAAGATGTCATCATTTCAACATGATAACCTATGTTTATAGATGATGTTCTTCTTTCATTTATTTTTGACAACAAATTGAAGGTGAACTACTTATCATCCTATCACAATTCTGTGTCAACCCTCTTTTTATTTTCAGGGTTGAAAATTTGAAACTAAGAAATGCCCATTGATTTGCTAAAGGCAAGAGCACAGTGCTCTTTGGGCATGAATAACAGTAACTGGGATAAAACGATGAGCACCTCAAAGCCTCTATAATGTAGAACACATAAAACTCCTTCAGAAGAACGGGACTAAAGATTATAATTCAATAAAAAATAGACCTAAATGTTATTGGTATAGTCGCTCAGTCTTAAGGCTGGGGATGCAGGAATCTCCCTCTCACTGTTAACTGAAGTGTTTCCATGCTGTCAGTGCTTTAAGTAAAGAAATGAAGCTCATGACAATCATAGTGAAATATAAAGGAGGATAAAAATAATAATGCTAGAGAATTCTAACTCATGAGTTCCCCAAACCGTTCGTTAGAGCCATTCTTTAAAACCTCAACCCTCTTAAGACTGTGAACTTTTATTTTGTATTTCAAACGCCTAAAGGATATGTGAAGGAAGGCATTCGGAAGTTAAATTCTACTGCATTTTCGGAGTTGTGAAATCCTCCATCTTCTAGAACCCTGTTGTTGTTTAGTCGCTAGGTCCTGTCCGACTGTTTTGGGAGCCCATGGACTGTAGCCCTCCAGGCCCCTCTGTCCATGGGCTTTCCCAGGCAAGAATACTGGAGTGGTTTGCCATTTCCTTCTCCAGGGCATCTTCCCTACCCAGAGATGGAACCTGTGTCTCCTGCATTGGCAGGCCGACAGGGAAGCTCTCTAGAACCCTCCTCGGGAGTAAATGCTGCCTTCATTACCCAGGGAAATCTGGTTAGAAGGCATTCATCCAGTTAGTATAGTTTGGCCTCAGCACATTCAAGATTGCTGGCTGGGAACTCACTAGGACGCACTAAATGGGTTGAAAGTCCTCCTTTTTTTAGTTCTGAGTGGACACTGTAACTTCAGTATTCCTCCAAAGTCATTTGGAATCTCTGAAAACCTCACCAAAACTGAGAAAGGTCCTTCTGCCTTTCTTAGACCAGCTGTGACAGGTCTAATTCAGTTTTTCAAGGTCTCTGAACAGGACTCCGCCAAGATACTTCTTAACTGTGCGGGGCGTTTCCTTTGATTTGGCAGGCTTCTCACACGTGATTTGGTCCTGGAGAATTAAACCAAAATACTGTGGGGAAGAGCGCCCTCGCCTGCCTTTCAGGGGGAAATGCACTGCGCCGGATTGCCATTTATGGCTTCCCGCTGCCAAGCTGTTGAATTTAATCAGGAGGTTTGCATTTTAGACTGGCTAGATCTTTTTTGTATTTATAGTCCTTGATTTGGAAATCCAGGTTTTATATATAAACAAATGCATAATTAAAATATCAACTATATATCGCATGTATAAACAAGATGTGTAATTTGCACATTGGTTACAAATTTTCTTCAGAAAGTCAATTATATCACATGAGATTTTGGAATTAACAGGAATCTGTTCAGTTGTGATTTATGTGCAATTCCAATCTGATATTCTTTCAGAGGAAATTGTGACAGTTAATCAACATTCAAATGACATGTTTATGGATGAGTTTAAATGAATTTTGACAGATGAACGACCGCCAAGTATTAAAACTTAAAGCCTTAGCCTCGTAATGAAAATGACAGAAAAGACAGAAAGATCTGCCTTACCTGTAGAGATACTGAAGATCGAGAGAGTTTAATTAATATTTGCCAAACAATTTTCACTTATTGATAACAGTTGAATTATAAAGTATAAATGCTCAAAATGCTGGAAGCAAGAAAACATTCTTGTATTCAAAACTTCACCTGCCTCTTCGAGCAAAATTCATTGTTGTAAGAGTCATTCTGGAGGTTTTAGACCTGTCTGCAGAATTAAAGTGAGTGTACATATAGCTAAGCGAACATTCTGTGATAGAACTGTTTTTTTTTTTTTTTTTTCAGTTCATAAATATTTGAAAATGTACTACCGTTTCTGAGTCTTAATCACGAAAGTTCAACTTTCATTAGGAACTTTACAATTTTCTGAAGAGAAGAAGGGAATTGTTCTGGAAAACTATGAGATTAAAAGATGAACACAAAAGTAATTAATGTTCAGTAATGTCACTCATCTCTGCTTTATTTAATTCTCATCATTCTTCTTTGTTTAATTCTCATCACTCATTTGGAAGACCCTCAAATTAATTTGAATTAACACTTACTGAGTGCTCCATAGATATTAGCTACTATTATGCACAAGGCTCTGTGCTGATTGCGTTATATTCATTATCTCCTTTTGAACCTCGGGGTTTCAAGAAAATTTAAGCAAACTAAGGTCAAGCAACTGAAACAACTTGACCAAGCTCACATTTCAAGGAAGTAGCAAAGCTAGATTTTCAACCAAGTCTTGGCTCTAGATCCCATGCACTTAACCACTACACTGTACATTTCAGACCAAAAAATTTACTATCAACTATGTTTCTCCCATAGTCCTTTGCCATTTTCTGGGTATACTACTGGTTAATGAATTTGATGTGGAACTGAAGTTGGAGGTTAGATCCAGGATAGCAACTTTGATGCCAAGAAAGAGTTCGAGAGGGAAAAAATTTACCTTTTGATGTGAAAGACAAGATCAGATCAAAAGAGAAATTTAAAAAATAAGTGGATATGGGCAGAGATTAACTTAGTAAATGACAGGGCTTCAGTAAGATAGCAGGGGGTTCCCTAGTGGCTCAGCTGGTAAAGAATCCACCTGCAGTGCAGGAAACCTGGGTTCGCAAGATATGAAGCACAGAATGGACTGGGTGTTAGAAAATGCAGAATGTCAAAGGAAAAATGTACATTAAAGAAATGTAGCTATGAAGTAGAGGAGAAAAATGAACCAGTACTTGGAAAAGGGGTAATGGAAAGAACAAAGAGAAAGGAGAGGAAGGGAAACTAAACTATATTTAGAATTTCTCACAGATTAGGCATTTTTAATATGTTCAGTCCATTAATTTTCATATTAGTTGCTCTAAGCACAAAATATCTTAAAATACTTTCATTCCTTTTTATAGATGGAGGTACTACATTTTGGAGCACACTTAGCTGACAGAATTTAAAGAGTCCAAACTGGAGCCCACACCTTTGATTCCAAGTGCTGACATATGTTTTAGAACAAGGAAGGAGGCAATTAATAAAGATGAATGTTGTGTATGACCTTAAATGGGCATCATTCAGTTGCTCCACTGGAAATATTCTGTATATTATCTCTAATTGTAACCGTTGTAGTACATATTTATTTTTAGAAAACAGGGAAAAAACATTTGCTAAAAGCTCCTACAGTTCATTGAAAATATTTGTACTTTTTTATAATTGGAATGTATTTTTGTAAGTCAGGTAATTATCATTTTTGTGCTTGCTTACTCTATCTTTTAAAGGAAGGTCTGTGCTTGAAATGGGGTATATCTGATGTCAATATAGGTCTCTGAATCTTTTGGGACTGGAGGAAGAGAGGGATAAATCTAGACTGTGCATTTATTCGACCAGTTAAAAGATTCAGCAGATTGGAGGAAGTGATGAGGTGCAGACTTTTTCTTTGAAGGTGTTATTTTCTGTTTTGATTGGCAATGGAAGTTCTATCCAGGATAAACCAAGACATGCTAAATCTGGAGGACGCGTGGTATTCACTGTGACTTCAGCACCAAGTAACGCCTCAGGCTCTCCAGATGGTGAGCATCAAGGATTTCTTTGAGATGCCCACTCATGCCCAGGTACCCTTTACTGTAAGATGGCCCTTGAAGTTTACCCTTCCTTCTTCTTCTACTTGCTCTATGTGGAGTAGAAATTTCAGTTTCTAGAGAGTGATTATCACTGTTCTGTGTTTAACTCCACTAGTGAAGAGTTTTTTTAAATAATCCCCTGGTCATTTGAATAGCAATCTTCAAAGAGGGAATTAGATATGTGAAATGTGGCCAACATAAACCTAAGTCCCTTTTGAGGGAACCATCCTTCTACAGTTTTTAACTGAGGTATAGTTGATTTACAATGTTGTTAGCGTCAAGTGTACAACAAAATGATTCAGTCACACACACACACATTCGTTTCCATTTAGGTTATTATAAGATATTGAGTGTAATTCCCTGGGCTATATAGAATGTCATTGTTGTTTACCTATTTTATATATAACAGTATGTATATGTTAAAGCAAACTCCTAATTTATCCCTCATCCCACCTTTCCCACTTTGGTAACCATAAACTTGTTTTCTATGTCTCTGAGTCTATTTCTGTTTTGTAAATAAGTTCATTTGTATTATTATTTTTTAGATTCCACAAATAAGTGATATCATATGATATTTGTCATTGTCTTGCTTCCTTCACTTAGTATGACAGTCTCTAGGTCCATCCATGTTATTCATCCTCATATATTTTTAATGAAGTAAACCTTAAGCCCTTCAAAACTAGCAAATGTCTTTGGGGAAATCATCTAAGTAATTATGTTTTTGTATATTTACACATGTAGAATATATTTCAAATTATGCTTAAGTAGATTGTATGAATGCAAGAATCAGATTATAACTGTTTTAGCCATTTAGTTATTCTCAAATAAATGGATGAAATGTTTCTGTCTGATATGTAATTATGTGTCACAATTGGACTGGGCCCTGCCTATTTAGAGATCTAAACACAGTGGGTCCTCAATACCTGTTTGCAGATCTATGGGAGAGTAAGGAATTTATTCCATATGTTATTTAAAAGATTATTTTTAAAAAGTTTAAAATATTTAAGAAGGAAGTCAAATCCTATAAAAACTAAAAAATTCCAAGCAAATATTATTTATGAAAGTTTGTTTCACGACCCACTGGAAGATTACTGCTCACCTCCTTTCCATTTTGTTCCAGACTACTACTAAGAAAAAATCATTTAAATTTCCTGTGGATGGATAATCAGTACGTTCTCCCAAATTCTGGGAATCATGTTGTTTGGAGACATGCATAAACATTGTCACGCTTAATTTAAAAGCCACAGACACACACACTTTCTTTCCCTCCTCAGGATTTCCATTTTTTACCTATCCTCTGACTTCCTGTCATTTTTTAATTTTCTGCTCCTCATCTCTATACGCTTCTTTGTCTATTAGTTCTTTCAGGCAGTTTCTCAGTTTTTCAAGCATCATTATTTCCTGTGTTTTTCCTAGTCTCCTTTCTTGATGTACTAGCTGACATTTATCCTTTTATTTTTGCTTCTTGATATTACCTGTTATTTCTAACATATTTTTTTGTTTTATTGAAATACAGTTGACTTACAGTATTATGTTAGTTTCGGATGTACTACACAGTAATTTAACATTTGAACTCATTGTGAAATGATCACCATGGTAAGTCTACTGATAACTTGACCTGATACAAACTTATAATATCATTGACCATATTCCTTCTGCTGTATATTCCATCTCCGTGACTCAATTATTTTTATAACTGGAGGTTTATACCTCTGCCCTTCCTCTGTTTTGCTTCTTCCCAGCCACCTCCCCTCTGACAACCATCCTTTTATTCTTGTNTGGAACTCTCTTGCTTTTTCCATGATCCAGCGGATGTTGTCAATTTGATCTCTGGTTCCTCTGCCTTTTCTAAAACCAGCTTGAACATCAGGGAGTTCACGGTTCACGTATTGCTGAAGCCTGGCTTGGAGAATTTTGAGCATTACTTTACCAGCATGTGAGATGAGTGCAATTGTGAGATAGTTTGAACATTCTTTGGCATTGCCTTTCTTTGGGATTGGAATGAAAACTGACCTTTTCTAGTCTTGTGGCCACTGCTGAGTTTTCCAAATTTGCTGGCATATTGAGTACAGCACTTTCACAGTGTCACCTTTCAGGATTTGAAATAGCTCAACTGGTATTCCATCACTTCCACTAGATTTGTTCTAAGAGATGCTTCCTAAGGCCCACTTGACTTCACATTCCAGGATGTCTGGCTCTAGGTGAGTGATCACACCATTGTGATTCCCAGGTCATGAAGATCTTTTTTGTACAGTTCTTCTGTGTATTCTTGCCACCTCTTCTTAATATCTTCTGCTTCTGTTAGGTCCATACCATTTCTGTCCTTTATTGTGCCCATCTTGCATGAAATGTTCCCTTGGTATCTCTAATTTTCTTGAAGAGATCTCTAGTCTTTCCCATTCTACTGTTTTCCTCTATTTCTTTGCACTGATCCCTGAGGAAGGCTTTCTTATCTCTCCTTGCTGTTCTTTGGAACTCTGCATTCAAATGGATATATCTTTCCTTTTCTCCTTTGCTTTTCACTTCTCTTCTTTTCACAGCTATTTGTAAGGCTTCCACAGACAGCCACTTTGCTGTTTGCATTTTTTTTCTTGGGGATGGTCTTGATCCCTGTCTCCTGTACAATGTCACGAACCTCCATCCATAGTTCATCAGGCACACTGTCTAACAGATCTAGTCCCTTAAATCTATTTCTCACTTCCACTGTATAGTCTAAGGAGTTTGATTTAGGTCATACCTGAATGGTCTAGTGGTTTTCTCCACTTTCTTCAATTTCAGTCTGAATTTGGCAATAAGGAGTTCATGATCTGAGCCACAGTCAGCTCCCAGTCTTGTTTTTGCTGACTGTATAGAGCTTCTCCATATTTGGCTGCAAAGAATATACTCAATCTGATTTCAGTGTTGACCATCTGGTGATGTCCATGTGTAGAGTCTTCTCTTGTGTTGTTGGAAGAGGGTGTTTGCTATGACCAGTGCATTCTCTTGGCAGAACTCTATTAGCCTTTGCCCTGCTTCATTCTGTACTCCAAGGCCAAATTTGCCTGTTACTCCAGGTGTTTCTTGACTTCCTACTTTTGCATTCCAGTCCCCTACAATGAAAATTATATCTTTTTTGGGTGTTAGTTCTAGAAGGTCTTATAGGTCTTCACAGAACTGTTCAACTTCAGCTTCTTCACCAACTTACATTCCTACTAACAGTTCACGAGGGTTCCCTTTTCTCCATATTCTTGCCAACACTTGTTTGTTGTCTTTTTGATAACAGCCACTCTGACAGGTGTGAGGTGATACATCGCTGTGGTTTGGATCTGCATTTCCCTGATGATCAGTGATGTTAAGCATCTTTTCATGTGTCCATTCACCATTTCTGTCTTCTATTTTTATCATTCACATTTCCTATTTTCTCCTTTATAACCTAAACCACTCCCTTTATCTCTCTCTTTTTTTTCCCACAAAGATGAAGCAGTACTGCCATTTTACTTTACCTCCCATGATTAGTTTAATTTTGCTCCAGTTTCTTCTGCTTTTATAATTCTTTTTCCTTTCCAAGGAATAAAAAGGAATAAACATTAAATTCATAGATTCAAATGTATAATTTGCTTTCATGTTCATTATGATTAGCATATTTTCTCATGTTTAATAAAAGAAGCATATTTTACTTAATTATACAAAATGCACTCAATTTAGATCTCTATCTAGATCAGGTCTCTCAATCGCTTGCTAATGAGAAGCAAATTTTTTCTCCATAATAATATAAAAGGCAGTCTTCTTCAAGGCACATTTCATGTTTCCTTAACCTAAGCCAGCCTTTTCTTTTATTTTTATATCAGAGTATAGTTGTTTCAATATAGTGAAGTCAGCCTTTTCTTACCACCATTGTCTTAGTCCCTGAACATACCTTCACACTCATCAAAGACTAGATTCCTCTCTCATCCTGAGTGACTTCAGAAGCCTGGGTAACACTCCTCACTTCTATGACTCCCAGTAGCTTTTACATTTGAGTCTGAGAAGGTCCTCCTGTCTTTTTGCTCTCAAAAGTTGACTTCTTCCTTCTCAACAGTGACCTCAAAGACTTTCAAGTTAGATGCCCTGAATGATCCTCCTACTGAAACAACAGAAATACTAGATATAACAGCAAAAGAATCTTTAAAAATGCCTAGCAGATATGGTACAAATGGAGCAATAGAGAGTCCAAATCTGAAGTAAAAGCAAGAACTCTGAGAGGTAAGTGACAAAACTAGCTTTGTTATCAGTGGTTTCTGAAAACCCCATGACAAGACTGGGGTGTAAGCAGGCAGGGGGCAAAGACTAAAGCCTGAAAATAGCTTGGACTTCAGCATACGAAACCCTCAGAGTAAAGGTGAATGAGAAATAAATCCTCTCTTTAGAAAAGGATAACAAAGAAACTTGTCTGTCTAGAAACTGATGCCTCCTCTGAGGATTTGTAACCATTAGTAAGCTTTAGTCCAAATCATCACCATTTTTGTTGTCTGAAGAAAGCTGGAGTGGAAATTTTAATTGAGTAGTCCTGGTTTTAATTTTTTTTAAAAAATACAACTTTAATAAGTGGAAAAGACAAACATCAGAGTTAGGAAACCCAGTGAGAGGACTATACAGCAGATTTGCACAGCTAAAGAGAGAATGCTTGAGTCTGTAGAGAAAAGAAATTATCCAAAAAGTGAAATCAAGAGTAACTAGCATGTAAGAATAAAAGGGCTATGCAGCTACTTAAATTCCAGATAGGATACCAGAGATATTTGAAGAAATGATGGCTAAAGATTTTGCAGAACTGTTAAAGGACATCAATATTTAGATTCAAAACTCAATGAATCTCAAGCAGTAAATGATAAATGAATTCACACTTCCAAATATTATAATAAAATTGTAGGAACTCCTAAAGGCAAAGAAAAGATAATAAGACACACTTTTTGCTTTCAGTGATCTCACAGTCTGGACACTTGTAAATGGCTCTGCCTTCCAATAGTAGTTATTGTTGGAGTGAGAGGCCCTCATGAGGCTTGTTTCTATAAAAACTATTTTTCCCTCCCATCCCACCTTCATTTTTCCCATGCCCTCCATTCACAGAAAGAGTGATTCTTGCAGACATGATTTCATTCTGGCTCCAGTGAAGTCCTGAGAATCCAGAATCTCAAATACAGCAGCTGATCTCAAACAAGGTAGAGACTGACTTGCTCTCCTCTGAGTGATGCTCTTCATGACTCTCTGCCTTCTCTCGGACTCAATCCTTAGAACTCATGGCTCTGTCTTCTCTCTATAGCCTCCCTGTGTTACTCTTGATTTTGTACACTTAGCTGACCTCTCAGACAATGACTCATTTTTTTTTTTTTCTCTTTTGGACCCAAAGGATCATCATTTCTATGAGCCAAAAATGAAACACAAAGACTGTATGGGTAGAATGACCATCATTTCTGCATAACACACACACAGACAGGACATACACTTGCACTCATTTCCAAGGAGTTGTAAATATTAGAATAGGGGAAGCATTGGAGTAAGACACCAGGAGAACTGGGACTCAAAGAGGTGAGACCCAGTGAGTGAGTGGTAAGTGAGTAGAGGCTAGCTGGGGTTGAAGGATTTGAGTCGTTGAAACGTAACTAAGAAGTAAGAGCAGCTACTGTGCTCATCAGCTTCCGTCTGGGAGATCTGGCGTGATAGGGAAGAATGTTACTAAAGGAAAATACCTGCTTTTTTCTCCTGAGAAATACAAGCTGATTCACTTACCATGTTGTATACTCGCCTCTACTCCTTCCCTCTCTCACATCCTGACTTCCTGGTAACTCCCTCTCATTCACTGAAGCCTTTAGTGTCTGACTCACGATTTTCATCTCAGCCTCAATTTTCATTTATTTGTTTATTTTCTAATATGGAGTCTCATCCAGTAGGAGGCATGCTTACTGCCGCCTTGGCTTTCTCTCCAGTGAGCTTCACAGCCCTCACCTTCAGTCACCGGCTCCCAGAGCCACATCCTGATCCTTATCGTTACCTGACGGTTCTCCACCTCTGAAATCTTAACTTTGAAGTCCCACCCTGTGTACAGATTGTCACTCTTCCAGTGGTCTCACTGTCCCTTAATATTATTTTATTTCACAGTGATCTCAGTCCTCTTGAAGCCACTTCTATGAACTGTTATTGATATCCACATCATTTATAATTCAGTTTAGATTCCAAGGACCCTTCTTTTATATTTCAAGTCCTGCAGTTCTACCACTTGAACTGTCAAGAGTCTGTGCTCTTTTCTTTATCACACTGTCACCACCTTAGTTCAAGTCACCATTACCCCTCCTATGGATTACCTAGCAATATCCACACTAATTTTTCTGATCCTGATCCTTCCAGACTTACCCTCTAGCCCATTCTCTACACTGTGGCCAGAGTGATCTTTCCACAATACAAATCGGACCAAGCCATTTCCATTTTAAAACACTAATCACTTCCAGTCATTACAAGTTCCTAAATATCAGTTAATTATTCTCCATGATCTGTCGTCTACTTTCCTCGAAAGCTCCTCTCTCTTACTAATTAACCTTCTTATTTTACCTCACCTCTTCTTTCAGAGAGCCTGAGTTTTGTGGGGAAGTTAACTAAATTTTCCTTGCTTTTTCTATCTCTAGGGTTTTCCATGAACGGATTCTCCTTCCTGGAACAGTCTTCTGTTCTCCTCTTTCCCCATTACTCCCCTAAACCTAATCATTCTTAAAGTCTCACCTTAGAGATGACATCTCTCAAGAAGTGTCCTCTGACATCCCAAGTCTGAACTATATGCTCTTTCATACATGCTTGTAGGAAAGAGCACGTCCTTAGTTCCCTATCGTGGCATTGAGCACAGCATGTCATAATTGTCTTTAATTATGGAGGAGCCTGGTAGGCTGCAGTCCATGGGGCTGCTAAGAGTCGGATACTACTGAGCAACTTCACTTTCACTTTTCACTTTCATGCATTGGAGAAGGAAATGGCAACCCATTCCAGTGTTCTTGCCTGGAGAATCCCAGGGACGGGGGAGCCTGGTGGGCTGCCGTCTATGGGGTCTCACAGAGTCGGACACGACTGAAGTGACTTAGCAGTGGCAGCAGTATGGACATCTCTCATCAGATTGAGAGTTGTGAGGATAGAGACAGTATTTCCACAGTCTAGCACAGAGTCCTAAACACTGCTACTCAATAAATTTGGAGTGATGGGAAAAGGGAGACGACAGAGGATGAGATGGTTGGATGACATCACTGACTTGTGTCCGACTCTTTGCCACCCCATGAATCGCAGCACGCCAGGCCTCCCTGTTCATCACCATCTCCCGGAGTTCACTCGGACTCATGTCCATCGAGTCCGTGATGCCATCCAGCCATCTCATCCTCTGTCGTCCCCTTCTCCTCCTGCCCCTAATCCCTCCCAGCATCAAAGTCTTTTCCAATGAGTCAACTCTTCGCATGAGGTGTGACCCTAAATCAGGATATTAAGAAACTAAAGGATTCCTACGGGACTACATACCTAGGCATATGGAACCTTATCTGCTATCCTAGAAGGCTATTGGAAGTAAATGAGCATTTCCAAAAATGATTATACGGTTTGCTTTGTATTACATTAAATAGGCGTTTATGATCCAAAAATTCCACCTTTTATAAAATCCAGGTTGAGATTTGTACATGTAATCTGCACACTCAGTCATATACGTTAGCACTGGAAATTAATTTTCTGATTTCAAATCAGAATATTTTCTGGAGTTTCTTTTTCTGCCTCAGTGTGATGGAAAGTGACATCTAGAGGCATAAGACACCGATTTATAGCCCATCCATCAGGACTCACCTTATGACGCACTGCTGGCCCCACAGGACCAGCATTTCTGACAAACTGTCCATCTCCCACACAGTTTTGACTTCATACAAACACAATAAGTGCTACAGAGTTGTGTCCCTGAAACCTCAATGCCATACTTGCTCAGGCCATAAATGTGTGAGTCGACAGAAAACATTGATGTTCCCCTGCAGGCCTCTTTCCTGCAAAAATGGAAGGGTCAGATTATGATAATTCTCTCTCCATCAAAAAAGGCAGACAAATTGAGGGAAGATGAAAGTTAGCAAGAGGTATGTAAGAATCAAAGAGGAAAGAGCAAGCTGTTAAACTCACCAAGGCTTTCATAACTGCTGTCATTTTGATAACATCGTTCTCACAGACCATTAGGCCATAGCCTGCTTCTTCCAGCTGACAAATCTGAGGTTCCTGCTGCTCTTACAATTGAGTGATGTGTCTGTAGGAAGGAGTTAAGGAACTTGGGAGAGGTTTTGCGCTTCAAAACCAGGGTAAAGGTGGTAAGGTCTATCTACATCAGTAGTTTCAAACATGGATGAGCCATGTAATTAGTGGGGAGGGGGTGTTATCAAATATAAACTCCTGAATCCTGCCTGTGATATTCAGATCCACCAGATCTATTTTTGTTTGTTTGTATTTTTTCTTATGTTTTTATTAAAATTTTACATAGAATGAAAAGCATGATCTCTTTCTTTCCCCCTTTTGGGTTAGTTAATGTTAATTAGATTCCATCTTAAATTTTTTGGGTTTTAGCTACACGTCTGTGCTGTTTTTCTAGCAGTAATTTATATATAATTATCATATGCATCTTTAATTTATCACCATCTATTTAGAGTTAATACCTTTTCACTTGATGTAAAACGCAGAGCCTAGTAATAGCAGGGAGGCCTGGCATGCTGCAGGCCATGGGGTAGCAAAGGGTCGGACACAACTGAGTGACTGAACACCAATACCAGCATGATCCTGTCCACCCCCATCTTCTGGGTTGTTCTTAACACATTTCAATTTTACACACAGTTTAAAACCGATAATACAGTCTTCCATATAATATCTCATTAAAAGGCAGTGGTCCTTTTAAAAAGTTAAGAGAAAAAAAGATGTCCCTTTACATGTATCCATTTATCTTTCTTTCTGCTTTTCAATCCTTCCTGAAGATCTGAGTTCCCCAGTCATTATTTCCCCTCACCTTGAAGAAAATCCTTCAGCGCTTCTTTGTAGTGCAAGTCTGCTGGTGGCAAATTATTAGCGTTTACTTATTTGAAAAGTCTTTGTCTTGCCTTTCTCTTTGAAGTATATTCCTTCTGGGGATAGAATTCTGAATTTTTTTTCAGTTCTTTAAATGTTTTGTTCTGGTCTCCACTATTTTAAATGAGAAATCAGTCATCTTTGAATCATTGTTCCCCTGTATATAATATTTCACCATATGCTTATGCACTTATGGCTGCAATCAAGATTTTTTCATTATTTTTTTATATCAGCTTGATTATGATATGTAAACTTAAGGTTTTATATGTATTAACCCT
>SJYQ01000543.1:651873-676176 GCA_006410935.1 Redunca redunca
GGTGGGGGCTAAGATAAAGGAAAAACTTAGAAAAAACAAATGATAATCTCAAAACATTTATCTAGTCTCACTGATATTTAAGAAAACTCGTGATTTGGGAATATTAAACTTTGTTCTGCTTATTTGCTGAGTTGTTGTGGTTTGTTCTAATGTTTAGTTTCTCAGCACTAGGCTTTTCTAATGTCATAAAGATTTTTGCAAATATTTAAATTTTATGTTTTCTTTACCTATATTTATACTGCTGGGTTTGCTTCATAAGTTAGTACGTTGGCCATGATCTCCAGAACTTTAGGAAATTATAGAATCATAATGCATATTTCTATTTTTCCTAAATATAAAGGAAGTGCTTCCTATAATTCTTTTTTAGTCATGATGTTAACTATGGTTATGAAAAAGATATTCTTTATTATAAGAGACCAATAGGAAAGAATGGAAAGTTCAGTTATTGACAAAATATGCAGGATCTTGTGTTTTGGTTTTGGTTTGTTTTTTTATATGCTAGAGGCAACATTTTAATAAATTGAAGAAAGTTGCAGTTTATCTCATGTCTTACACCAAAATAAATTCTAGGCAGATCAAAGATTTTTAAAAAATAATTAGATTATAAAAGTGCTTGAATAAAACTATGGAATAATTATTGGGTTGGCTAACAATTTCCATAACACCTTACAGAAAAACCCAAATAAAATTTTTGGCCAACCCAATGTGTTTTTATTAGAAGCCTAAAAATTATAAATAATCATCATTATTTTGATTTAAATTATGGAGAAAATTTAAAGGCCAAATGTATTTGCATTTGAGATCAGAAAATGAAGATTTCTAAGATCTTGAGTTTTCTGCTTACCTTAATGAAAATACTTTAAAATAGTTTTATAACAGGAAAATAGCCTGGTAAATGTCACAAAAGTTTCTTTAGTTCTTATAAAAGTTCACTACAGAAGATAGGTAATACTTCAAAGATGGCAAATATATTTATTCTTGAACTTGAAAAAAAATACAATGCAATGAAGTAGGCTTCTGTGGTGGATCCATGTGCTGAATTAATGCCAAAACCAGTAAGACATTTGAGTCCAGTTGACTTCTCAGTTATGAGGGCATTTCTGGCCCATGAGATATTTCCATTCTCATTCAGAATCTCACACATAAAGAGCTATTCAATTTGTTCTTGATAAGTACAATGGATTATGAATTATTATTGATACATGGCAGATTGATGCATATATGTTAAATGAATGGACAAAAGACCCTCCTAAATAAACCAGATAAACTATCCAGGAAAACTGATTACCTAATAAGAGCTTAAATAAAGAAACAAATTATGAGATCATAGATTTCTAAACCCATCTACCTTCACTCATGGTTTTTAACTTTTAGACAAATACTGGCTTTCCAATAGTCAGGATTTTTTTAGCTTATTTGTTCTATCAGGATAAGACAGGACAAGAACAAGGACAATTTGGTTTGGATTTAATGCAAGACTGATCTCATAGAACTTCTGATGCTTTTACTCAGGATTGAAATCAAAAGATCTTTGAAGAGATATGGATAGTAGCTACACAGAAAAACCAGTTAGTATTCTGACATTCTTCTTCATGCTCGAATGCTATGCATCTGAAACAAAGTCAACATTTTAAGTTGTTGAAGTTGAAAGCAAGTATTTGTATTTGTAATGTGTGCAGTAAGATTCTTTAGCATTCACAAGCCCCAAACTCATCCCTTTCTCCTTTCGGAAAGCAATTGCAAGTGAATTTCTGATGGAGGAATAAAGAAATCTAAAGGACACAAATCATATCTGCTCAGAGTGGGTGAAACAGAAAATTTTGAGTATTGTAGAAAAGATTTATCAAATAGGTTATTTTCTGCCTATCAAATCCTAGAGCTTCGCAGGTGACTCAGTGGTCAAGAATCCACGAAACAATGCAGGAGATGTGGGTTCCATCCCTGGGTTTAGGAAGATCCCCTGGAAAACGGAATGGAAATCCACTCTAGTATTCTTGCCTGGAGAATCCCATGGACAGAGGAGCCTGGCAGGATACAGTCCATGGGGTTGCACAGAGTTGGACACGACTGAGCAACTCAGCATGCACATCACTGTGTGAAGATGTGTAAAATCACTGTGTAATCACTGTGTAAAATCACTGAAGTGAAGACAATGACATATATCAATTACCTTAATTTTAGCAATAAGGCTTAAATGGTCTACTGACAGCAGAAATGTGAGTTTCCTTGGTTATTTCAAGTTTACTGTTATTTTCTCTGCTTCTCTGGTGGCTCAGAGGGTAAAGCATCTGCCTGCAATATGGGAGACCCAGGTTCAATTTCTCTGTCACATGCTTGTGATATTTGTTTAAGGTTATAACAAAAGTTAATAACTGAAGTCATGGCCTATTTACAACAGACAAAGCAGCCAAAAGCTCCTGTCAAATCTTTTAATATTAACTTGAACTTCTATTCAAATTAATATAAGTCCTATGAAGTCCTAACAAAAATTAACCTTCTCATCAAGGGCATAAGAAATAATAAATTCTGCTTAATGTGAAGCTTATGCAAAATGTAGAAGACTTACTTTACATGATGTTAACTTAAAATCAGCAAGGGGTTTCTTGAATTATGCATTGCGTCTAGAAGCCTAGTGGAATCAAAAAGTTTTTCCAATGATAATTATAAATTGATAAACTCTTTGCTGAGATCTTTAAATGGGATTTTTAGCATAATTAAAAATGACAGACTATACATAGTGTTCTACTTTATTGAAACGATGTTCAATTAAGTGATTTTACACAGATTTTGAATAGCCAAAGCATTAATAATATGATACGGTTCTTCCACCCTAAATTTTTAAAGAATGCGTCTCTTGGTTGCAAAATTAAAATACCAGAAAATATGTGCTCTTTTCTTTTTATTAGTTTTCCTCCTTATTTCAGAGAGTAGTAACATGTTGTGAAGACTCTTATAATTGCTATGATGTAATAAGACTGCTTTCTTTCTGCTAGAATTTTTCCTCATCTAAGCATAAAATGAGTAAAATTACAAAAATGTGTTTAAGCTTTAGTTTGAATGTGAGTCGATGCATGAACTTTATAGGATTCAGAAAAATACAGTTAGGTTCAAGAAAAGAAAATAAAATCCCAAACTGCTAGCATTCTGGTTGGTTCTACCTTTAGTTGTTGGCATGCATATGTTTTTGAAGGAAGGAACTGTCTTTGAGAGCTGTATTGTCAATTCTCATCACTACTCTGAACAAATACCCATGAAGTATGCTTGCTTATTGAATAAATGTATAGATACACATACTCAAATGGGGTCAGATTGTTAGCATAAACCTTTCTTTTTACCTATAACAGTAAATATAAGTATTTTCTTAAATATTCTTCTAAAATATCATATTTGAGGGTTGTGTTATATTACAATTTGGGGGATAACTTATAATTTGTCTAATTGGTATATTCTGGGACACTATGGTTGTTCCCACTTTTTCTAAATAGCATTTTAGGGGCATTATTGCCATTCTCAGTTTTTCATAGTTCATAAAACAGAAAAAACTGGAAAGACGTCGATGTTAAATAAATGCTATAAAAGCATATTTATCCCTTCATCTATTTAATTCATACTGCATGCATGGAAACATATTTGTGACTTCTCTCTACAAATAGAAAAAAATGAATTATTACTCCAAGGTTGGAGAAAGAACATAAGAGTATCCAGGGCAAATCAATATTGCCAGTCTGTACTCTATGGAGGTGAATTATAAATTGTAAAGGGTTATTTGAATGTACACTATTATTTCTTTAAGTCTGTAAATTTCCATTTAAAATAACACCTATTTCCTAAATCACCTGCCAGGCATTTAAAGAATATTAATGACTCCACTTTGGTCTGCCAGAACACTAGTTTTCAATGTTACAGTTTGAAATTAATTGTAAAAAAGTTCCATTTAGATGAAGAAGGATCTAAGTAATTAATTTTCCCCTTTCTTAAAACACTGAAATGAACACAGACAATCTAAATTTCTCCAAGAAAGATCTTTCAGATTCCAAAGAGAAATTCTCATTTTAGAAGAAGAAAGAAACCCAACAAGAAAGGAACTGTGAAAGTGAATAAAGGTAAGTGTCTCTGGCAAAAATGTCAAGAGTCTGCCTTCAGTGTAGGAGACCTGGGTTTGATCCCAGGGTTGAGAAGATCTCCTGGAGAAGGAAACAGCAACCCACTCCAGTATTATTGCCCGGGAAATCCCATGGACAGAAGAGCCTGGCTGGCTACTACAGTCCATGGGGTCGCAAAGACTTGGCTATGACTTAGTGACTAAACCAACAATTGTGAAAGTGAAACCAAGATTCATTAAATCAAAGAAATGTCAGAACTAGGAGGAATTTTAAAGATCATCCTGATTCACTGGTTTACAATCTGGACTTCTGAACTATTGAAAGTGAAAGTGAAAAGTGAAAGTGAAGTTGTTCAGTCGTGCCCCACTCTTTGCGACCCCATGGACAATAACCTACCAGGCTCCCCCGTCCATGGGATTCTCCAGGCAAGAGTACAGGAGTGGGTTGCCATTTCATTCTCCAGGGGATCTTCCCGACCCAGCGATCGAACCCGGGTCTCCCATATTGCAGACATAGAGGACTTTAAAGGAACAATAGGTAGAAAATGGGATTCTTAAACCATTTTCTTTTCAAAATGCTTAAAACGTACAATGACTCGTGAGAAATCTGCTCTGATTCTTTAACTTTGTTCAGGATTATATGAATTTAGACAGCATTTAGTTATATTAATCAGACCAAAAACTTTTATTTAGTGTTGTTTTTAATAAAAACAAGAAACAAATTTTTATTTAATAGATGACATTTCACAGGTATAATCTTTACAAACTAACCAGTGGTGAAAACTTGGAAACAAATGGTCTATAAATATGAGAGTCCAGAGAAGCTAAGTCAATTAGTGCGAAGGCTAGGACTGGATACCCAGTTTGTTGGATCCCAGTAGGTGAGAGGCAGGGTAAACAACCACATCTTCCAGTACTGCAAACTTCTTAGAGACTGGTGCCCAGAGTTGATCCCATGCCTTAGAGGTGATCCCCAGAGTTGTGTGATGTGGGCTTCTTACTCCTGGCTTGGGAACCCTGTCCAGTCCTCTATTTCCAATAAAACATCACTGAAGATTTCATACTAATTTTAACTATTCATAACAACATGAAGTGTTGTCTTCTTTTCAGGCTTCTTTGCTTTTTATGAAGGTCTAAGGCTTTAAACCAAAGAACTGAAGCTCTTCTAAAAGAGGTTTAGCCTTTCACAAGGTATTCTTTAGACAGACAGGAATTTTTGGTAAAGAGCCAGTGATTAAGGCAAATATGAAGTGGATTTTAACTTTCCAAAAAGACACTGAACTATTTAGAGTGGATCTAGGCTGTATATTGTCACCCTGCTTATTTAACTTATATGAAGAGTACATCATGAGAAACGCTGGACTAGAAGAAGCACAAGCTGGAGTCAGATTGCCGGGAGAAATATCAATAATCTCAGATATGCAGATGAAACCACCCTTATGGCAGAAAGTGAAGAGGAGCTAAAAGGCCTCTTGATGAAAATGAAAGAGGAGAGTGAAAAAGTTGGCTTAAAGCTCAACATTCAGAAAACGAAGATCATGGCATCTGGTCCCATCACTTCATGGCAAATAGACAGGGAAACAGTGGAAACAGTGTCAGACTATATTTTGAAAGACGTTTACTCCTTGGAAGGAAAGTTATGAGCAACCTAGATTGCATATTGAAAAGCAGAGACATTACTTTGCCGACTAAGGTCCGTCTAGTCAAGGCTATGGTTTTTCCAGTAGTCATGTATGGATGTGAGAGTTGGACTGTGAAGAAGGCTGAGCGCCAAAGAATTGATGCTTTTGAACTGTGGTGTTGGAGAAGACTCTTGAGAGTCCCTTGGACTGCAAGGAGATCCAACCAGTCTATTCTGAAGGAGATCAGCCCTGGGATTTCTTTGGAAGGACTGATGCTAAAGCTGAAACTCCAGTACTTTGGCCACCTCATGTGAAGAGTTGACTCATTGGAAAAGACTCTGATGCTGGGAGGGATTGGGGACAGGAGGAGAAGGGGACGACCGAGGATGAGATGGCTGGATGGCATCACTGACTCTATGGATGTGAGTTTGAGTGAACTCTAGGAGTTGGTGATGGACAGGGAGGCCGGGCGTGCTGCGATTCGTGGGGTCGCAAAGAGTCGGACAGGACTGAGCGACTGAACTGAACTGAGGAAAATCATGTTATGAATGTTTGCAGTGTTGGCTTCCTTTATTTTCCAGGCAAGAATATTGGAGCAGGTCACCATTTCCTAGTCCAGGGGATCTTTTCAACCCAGGGACTGAACCCACATCTTCTACATCTCCTGCACTGGCAGGCAGATTCTTTGCCACTAGGCCCACCTAGGAAGCCATAGCAGAATGCCATGACCCTGCAGGTGTGGTCTAGCACTGAAAGACTTGTTTTACCACTATCTCACTACAAGTTGGGCTTCCCTGATGGCTCCCACGGTAAAGCGTCTGCCCGAAATGCAGGAGACCGGGTTCGATTCCTGGGTCAGGAAAGTCCCCTGGAGAAGGAAATGGCAATCCACTCCAGCACTCTTGCCTGGAAAATCCCATGGATGGAGGAGCCTGATAGGCTACAGTCCATGGGGTCGCAAAGAGTTGGACACGACTGAGCGACTTCACTTCACTACTATAAGTATTATGTGAGAAAGACAGCGATACACAGAAGCCAGGTTTTAGCAAATTTTAAGTACCTAATAGGTGTCCTATCTGTAATAACCAAATCTTATTTTCTGAGGTAGATAAATTATGATATGTATCACATGCTTTTTTTTTTTTTTTGATCTGAGGGTAGAAACTAATTTTGCAGATTCAATATTGAAAATTCAGTGCCTTCAAAGAGGTGTCAGTTATAGTCTGTGGACCCATAAAATAAGCATTTAAAATATCTCACCAAATATACCAGTATAAAAAATGCACTTTGATTTGCATTTAGATTCAGCTAAAACTATAGGGATNAAAACTATAGGGATTCAATACTAGCAGTGTATTACATCATTATTCTTGGTTCAAAGCTCCATTACATGAAAAAGAGACAGGTATGTGGAGATATATAAGCCCATTCCAAAATTAGATACTATCCAATATTAAAAAGAAACTTTCTTGATGACTCTCTGAAAAACAAAGAATGGCTAGTGAAAGACTTATTAAATATAACTATTTTTGAATGATACAGGCATTGGGAAATCCATAGCTTTATTTGTATTTTAAGTGTCTAAGATTCAGAAACTGAAGAGACTTTTTCAAATTGACTATACTGCAAAAAATCTTCCATATAATTATATACAATTTTTCCTTTCTTCCTTTCCCACCATTGTTCCAGAGTTGTGTTTTTTTTTAATCAGAAAACATATTTTTCACCTTTCCCAGTGACTGCACACTGTGCAATGTTCAGAGTCCTCCTCTTGTCAGTCAAGATATTCTCTATTTAAAAATAAAAATCAGTCATACAAGCCCAGGTTTAACTTGCATTTCCTTGTTTCTCTGTATTTTTCACAAGAAAAATGAGATATTGAGGGATTTTCCTCCTGGTCCAATGGTTAAGTCTTTGTGCTTCCATTGCAGAGGCACAGGTTCGATCCCTGGTCAGGGAACTAAGATCCTATATACGTGAGGCAGAGTAAAGAAGAGGAAAAAAGGAAAAGTGAGATATTGAGAAAATGGGATTTGAAATAATGAAATCATCCAAGATAATCCTCCTAGGAGAGGATTCTTTGGTTCACTGGTCCAGTGATATTCATCCCATTCCCATTTTTGTAATAGCTACACTGGACTGGGCTGGAATGACCCCAAGTGTGTAGTTCTTTCTCTTTGTCACAACTGCAGCAGAGCTTGCTTGGATGTTAAGGATTCTAAAGTAGAAGAATAAACACATTTTTTTTTAAAAGGGAATAGCAATAAAGCTTAGTTTTTGTCATCAAAGTTTAGCAATCATATCTAATCCTTTATGAAGATTTCCTATGTGCCAGATTCTAAGTGTTTTACCTATTTATTTATTCTTTCATTTAATCCACTGTCCCCTGCCCTCTCCCCACTCCATGGTTTTCTGAGGTGGGCACTCTTACTATTCTCAGTTTTCATGAGAGGCTAACCAATTTGTCTATGGTCAACACCTAGACTGGGGTGCAGATGGGGGCTGAATCTATGCGCAGTCCTGAGGAGAGCCCAAGGATTTGATGCTGCTAAAGCTCCCTCATGGGTGATTATAATATGAAGTCAAGGCTAAAACCTACAGACTGGTTTAGATTCTAGTTTAAG
Organism: Redunca redunca; assembly: GCA_006410935.1. Lineage (NCBI taxonomy): Eukaryota > Metazoa > Chordata > Mammalia > Artiodactyla > Bovidae > Redunca > Redunca redunca. Next base: position 660,222 of record SJYQ01000543.1, read on the forward strand.
GTGCTTCAACTCAAATGCTTTCAAGACCAGGCAGATAAAATAAATGAAGCAAAGAGAGAGACACCCTGTACTCTAAATAGTTTGTAAAATAATAGTTCTGAATCTTTTACCTGAAAGGGAAATTGCTAAAAATGCAAATTGCTGAGCCTCAGACCTACAGAAACTTTGTTCATTTTGTATCAAAGTTACCCTAGGTTTTATTTTTAAATGCAAATTTCTGGGTGCCAGAAATCAGTTTAAGTGGTAGTATCACCGTAAGTGAAAGAAAGTGAAGTTGCTCAGGCATGTCTGACTCTTTGTGACTCCATGGACTGTAGCCTACCGGGCTCCTCTGTCCGTGGTATTTTCCAGTAAGAATACTGGAGTGGGTTGCCATTTCCTTCTCCAAGTATCACCATAGGTGCTAGTGAATTCTAGTATTCTCAGATTTGAGTTTCAAATATTTTGTTGGTTCTAGGAATATTACTAGGCAACGATTACATGCCAGGAACTTCTAGGCACTAGGTAAACAGCAATGAACAAATCAAATGCCTTGCTTCTGAGTTCATGTTTTGTTGGGAAAGGGAAACAGAGTATGAACTACCAAAATAGATGTCCGGTGGATAGGTGCGATGGAGAAAAACAAGTCAGGAATGGGGGATGAAGCCTGATGGGGTAGAGGGGTCTTTACATGATGAGGGAGGGCCTTCCTATAGAATCTCTATGCCACAGGGCATGTGCCGGGATGAACCATGGAAACTAGAAGAGTTCAACAATGTCCAGAATAAAGTAACAACATGAAGTTACAAAGTGCAAACAAGGGAACTAATGTTTGGAGAAGGTTGAGAGGAAAAATGAAATGGTAAAAGACATGAGAGAGGTAGTAAGGAAATTGATCACACTGGGTGGGGAAGGCCATGGTAAGTTCACTCTGTGTGACATTGGAAAACACTGGAAAATGATGGTATCCATCTTACAATTTTAATCAATCAGTCTAGTTGCTAAACAGAGACTATTCCATGTGGGGAAATTGCAGAAGCAGGAAGACCAGGTGAGGAATATGGCTGCAGTCAAGGCAGGAGAAGATGGCTGTATGGCCAGTGTGGTAGCAGAGGAAGCGCTAGAAAGTGAGGTCACTCAGTCGTGTCTGACTCTTTGCGACCCCATGGACTATAGCCTACCAGGCTCCTCAGCCTGTGGGATTCTCCAGGCAAGAGTACTGGAGAGGGTTGCCGTTTCCTTCTCCAGGAGATCTTCCCAACCCGGGGATCGAACCTGGGTCTCCCGCATTGCAGGCAGACACTTTACCATCTGAGGAACCAGGGAAGACTCGAGGAAGCACTAAGAAGTGGTCAAATTTTGGATGAAGTTTTAAGAGCAATCCATGATGATTTTTCAAATGGATTGGATGTGGGCTGTGAATGAAAGAGGCATCAAGATGATGAGATCTATTGTTTAGGGGAGCTGCTGCCGTCGCTGCTGCTGCTTAATAGCCTCGGTCATGTCAGACTCTGTGCGACCCTATGGCCAGCAGTCTACCAGGCTCCTCTGTTCATGGGATTCTCTAGGCAAGAGTACTAGAGTGGGTTGCCATGCCCTCCTCCAGGGGATCTTCCCAACCCAAAGATTGAACCTGGGTCTCCTGGATTGCAGGGAGATTCCTTACTGCTGAGCCACCAGGGAAGCCTGTTTGGGCAGCTGTGTGTTAGTTGCTCAGTCGTGTTAGACTCTGCGACCTTACAGACTGTGGCCCGCCAGGCTTCTCTGTCTATGGGATTCTCCAGGCAAGAATACTGGAGTGGATTGCCATTCCCTTCTCCAGAGGAACTTCCCAACCCAGGGATCAAACGCTGGTCTCCTGCATTGCAGGCAGGTTCTTTACTGTTTGATCTACAGGGAAGTCCTGTCTGAGCAGCTGCTGCTGCTGCTGCTGCTAAGTCGCTTCAGTCGTGTCCAACTCTGTGTGACCCAATGGATGGCAGCCCACCAGGCTCCCCTGTTCCTGGGATTCTCCAGGCAGGAACACTGGAGTGGGTTGCCATTTCCTTCTCCAGTTTGGGCGGCTAGTGCTCAGCAAATCTGATAAAGATAAAATACTCTTCCCAGCAAATTCCCAGTTGGGCACCAGTGTGGAGCTTCTTTTACTTATGACTAAAGTAAGTTCCTTCCCTGGAACACTGAAGGTGAAATACCAGAGCACATTAACTTGCAAAGAACTGTGATTCATTAAAACCCACATTATTCTTGACATGAAACACTGAACACATGACATCTCTTTCATTTCATTACCTGTGACTAAAAGAGAAAAAGGTAAAAAGCTAATTTTCTCAGTGATATTTCTATCAGAAGGGAATTGACTTTTTTCCCGTGTTAATTCATTAATGTGTCTAGTAATTCTTGAATATGCATAGATATTTGAAACACTTTAATCATTAATAGTAAACACAAAACAGTGCCTCATATAAGAACCTAAAGGTAGATGGCCAGTGGAAAATTCCCTTACTCTATTTCTTTCATTTTCAGAGCTTACCTCCCACCATTCTGGATCCAGTTTTTAAAAAAGTACTATTAATCTCCAAATCATTGTGTGTTTAAAAATCTACCCTGTCTTCAAATTGAGGTTAATAAAAGGTTGTATCTAAAAAAAGATGCAATTCTTATTATTTAATAAGAACTATGTAACCTGTTAATATGTTCGTGTATTCAGTTCAGTTCAGTTCAGTCGCTCAGTCATGTCCAGCTCTTTGCGACCCCATGAATCGCAGCATGCCAGGCCTCCCTGTCCATCACCATCTCCCGGAGTTCACTCAGACTCACGTCCATCGAGTCACTGATGCCATCTAGCCATCTCATCCTCGGTCGTCCCCTTCTCCTCCTGCCCCCAATCCCTCCCAGCATCAGAGTCTTTTCCAATGAGTCAACTCTTCGAATGAGGTGTCCAAAGTACTGGAGTTTCAGCTTCAGCATCATTCCTTCCAAAGAAATCCCAGGATTGATCTCCTTCAGAAAGGACTGGTTGGATCTCCTTGCAGTCCAAGGGACTCTCAAGAATCTTCTCCAACACCACAGTTCAAATGCATCAATTCTTCGGCGCTCAGCCTTCTTCACAGTCCAACTCTCACATCCATACATGACCACAGGAAAAACCATAGCCTTGACTAGATGGACCTTAGTCGGCAAAGTAATGTCTCTGCTTGAATATACTATCTAGGTTGGTCATAACTTTTCTTCCAAGGAGTAAGCGTCTTTTAATTTCATGGCTGCAGTCACCGTCTGCAGTGATTTTTGAGCCCCCCAAAATAAAGTCTGACACTGTTTCTACCGTTTCCCCATCTATTTCCCATTCGTGTATTAGTATTGTTCAAAACCTGCAGTAGCCCATAGGTTTGGAATTTTGAATTGTTTTAACACTCTTCTCTTTATTTATTTAGTCCTTGTCTTCTTGCTCTATTTCCAAAGGCTGTGTCCCATGTTTCTGTTTTATTGTAAACCACATCCAACTCCTTTGAATAAACACAATATGAATTATAAATGAACGTAAATGTGTGAGCTGACTTTTAAATGCCTACTCTGTATTCTTGATCTAACCACCATTTAAGCTTTGATCATTGTGCAGAAGTATTTCTTAATGATTCCAAAATTTAAGGGCAAGTTTAACACTCAGGAACCATGGGGAGGAAGCACATAGGACTTCCTAAGCGAAAGCGTTAGTAGCTCAGTTGTGCCCAGCTCTTTGCGACCCCATGGACTGTAGCCTAACAGGACTCTCTGTCCATGGAATTTTCCAGGCAAGAATACTGGCGTGGGTAGCCATTCCCTTTTCCAGGGTATCTTCTCAACCTGGGGGTTGAACCTGGGTTTCCCACATGGCAGGCTTTACTGTCTGAGCCACAGGAAAGCCCATAGTACTTCCCACACAACCCCATAAAACCACAACCATGCCTACCTATCACAAGCAGTGTTTTCACCCGACTTCAGCAATTGTGATTTTTAAATGTATTACCTTTCTTATTAACACTTACAGCATCTTGGGACAGAGAATCATTTATGAGGTAGCTATACTTGGCAAGAGAAACTCTACAAAGACTTTGCCCTCTAATGGAGGACAAAAATCTGCTGAGGGATAGTTTAATGTAAAGACAAATTGGCTTTATCTGGGAATCCATATTGCACAGCAGGGAAAAATCATTCTGAAGGTACAGGAAAACGAAAAATGTATATACCAGGGTTTCATGGTTATATAGGAAAAGGTACCTATTTAGAAACTGCAACAATATTTGATGGAATATTTTATTAGTAGATGATAAGGCTTTCAGTAAACACATGCTCCTCATCTTCAAAATACTGTGGAATAGATGAAATAAAAGAAAATTTTCCCACAAGTTGAAAATGTCTTGCTTTGGCTATTGTGGGTTAAGGTTGTCAAATAAATTCCAACACAGTGCCCTGCAAGTGAACTCAAAGCAGAGAATAAACGTGAGCATACACTCACATGCACACACGAATACCAATGTGACTTTGTGGCCTAGATTTCAAGGGGAAGACAAGACAGACATTCATCAGGATGTTGCTATGGTCTAAAAATAGAGGAGTCTCTGAACTATCCATGTTTCACCAACTGGCACATCTGAGGGAATGCTCCCTTATACATTGATGCATTATCTTTATCATTGTAATTGATGCCTAATGCTTTTCTACCCATCAAAAGCAGTCTTGAATGGAAGGGACATTATTCTCCTTGTAAGATGATCATCACTTTGAAATCCTAAGTGATCTCATGTTTCCTAACAGCTTAAATCACAACGTTGAAGGGAACAATAATACAGAGTGCTATTGATTCATTTCCTGACTACCAAAAGATATGATCTCACATACCTGAGCACCCTGGTGAGTTTTGATATTATTTCCAAGTACCAGAGGGTGGAGAAGAAAGATCACCCTGCCTTTCCTAGAGTAGGTGGGAGGCTTTGACACTATCCAGAGACCCCGAAGGGCCAACACGGGAAGAAATTTCTTCATTTCACCTAAAATGATACTCTACAACTTGAGTGCGACTCATCATAGACATCAAAGAGCCTGAATTTCCTAATGAAAAGCGCTACAGGAGGCATTTTCCTCTTTTTACATTAACATAATTTTTTCACAATGAATTCTTTAAAAAAGCATGGAATATATCAAGGCAGCTATGTCTATGGCAGAGTCTTAACCTGTATTAGGAAGTATGGACAGGCTTTCAAAATTCTGATCACTTGAAAACCCCCAGGGGGTAAGAGTGAAATGAGGTCCCAGGGGCTCAGATTTATTTAAAGGGAAAACTCTTAAAAAAAAAAACTTTTAATGGAAGTTTTTAATAAAATTCCAGAATACTGGAGTGGGTAGCCTTTCCCTTCTCCAGGGGATCATCCCAACCCAGGTATCAAACCCAGGTCTCCCACATTGCAGGCAGATTCTTCACCAGCTGAGCCACAAGGGAAGCCCAAAGGGAAAAGAATACCTGATAAAACAGTCTGAACAGTAATAATTGCCCACTAAAACCTTACTGAATGATTACAAACAAGTTTCTCCTTATGTGTGTGTGTGTTAGTCATTCAGTTGTGTCTGACTCTTTGCAACCCCATGGAATGTAGCCCACCAGGCTCTTCTATCCATGGAATTCTCCAGGCAAGAATACTGGAGTGGGTAGCCATTCCCTTCTCCAGGGAATCTTCCTGACTCAGGGAGCAAACCCAGGTCTCTTGCATTGCAGGCAGATTCTTTACCATCCTGAGCCACCAAGGAAGCCCCCTTATATGTGTACTGACAAAAAAAGTCTACAAAGTGACAGAAGCAAGTTGCAGAAATATATTCGTAACATGACGCTATTTTAAAGATGTATATATACATATATACATAGTTGTTCTCAGGAAAAACAGTCTGGAAAATTATATACCAAATTATTGAAAGTGTTTTCCTCTGGGGTGCTAGTTAAACCAGCAATTAATGCAAACTTACATAGCTTATGCTGTTTCAAATTTTTACAAGTACATAGTACTTTTATTTTTTAAAAATGCTGGATAAAAGCAAAACTCAATGAAATGCATGGTTGAAATTCAAGACACTGAAAATAATCAAAATAATGTAGTGTTTTTCCCAGGTACCAGTGAAAGTTTCCAGAAGGTATAGAAGAGAGTTGGCTGGACTGAGAGCCACAGTTAGTGACAAACGTTTGGTTTGACTTTGGAAACAAAATGGCAGTAAGCTGGTAAGCAGGCGGGGGAAAGATTTTGGTCCAGTCCTGCGAGTGCAAGTAGCTTGGGTGGTGGTTTAGTTGATAAGTCCAGTACGACTGGCTTGCGACCCCCTGGACTGTAGCTCTCAAGGCTCCTCTGTCCATGGGATTTCCCAGGCGAGAACCATTTCCTTCTCCAGGGGATCTTCCTGACTCAGGGATGAAACCTGTGTCTCCTACATTATTGGCAGATTCTTTATTCCTGAGATGCCAGGGTAGCCCCAAACGTGGGGACAGGATTCAAAAATCCATCAGCCAGTATTGTGTGGCAACTGCTTTCCCAGGTAGTCAGACATGTATTCAGCTCCTTCTAGACTATAAACACCAACATTTCTCTATTTGTTTAGAAACAACGCCCAATGTGCAACAACGTGACCAGGGTTAAAAAGAAGTGGGGAATGATGCACTCCTTGGCAGGTATAATTTCTTCAAATAAGGCTGTATGAGGGTGGCCACAGAAACAGCCTGTGAGCAGGTACTTTTCATCACATCTAGATAAGGAAGCACCAACTGCCTCAGAGTTTCTAAGACATCCACTCTCTTCCTCATACACAACAGGGCAGGGGTCTCAAGAGTTGATCTAGTAGTGTCTGAAACAATGGAAGTTGCGGAAACTAGAAACTGAGGAAGAGGCTGAACACAAACTGCGTTCTTAAGTTTATGTAATTTAAAGTCTGGTGCGAAGTTTCTATTACGATTCACAGGGACCACAAAAGGGACAGGGTTTCAACCTGGGCACAATGAACTATTGTCTAGTTGTTGCTCCAGAAATGAACTCCTCTAAAACTTAGGGTTCCCGATTAGGGTAAGGTACATATATCACTGGATAAACACTAGTGGCTGACAAACTCTTTTTGTTCAAAACTGACAATTTAGAAAGCAAAACAAACGATGACAGTTTTGGGGTTTATCAAAACGAACAAAGATAAAGGATGAAAACTCATAGGAAGAGTTACTTTATTAACAAGACAGCCCAGGCTGACACGTGTGGTACCCACTGCACCTCTGACCCCTACTCCCCTAGACTGGGTGCTTCCCAAAGGAAGAGAAAATACCTCTCTCACTCTTGTCTCCTTAGTGTACCACTAACACTGAAACATACCGACTCAATTGTATGGTTCTTAACACTTTTTTCCTCCAATGTTCTGAATCAAGAGTTTGATTCAAACTCTTGATTCAGTGTTTTGAATCCCAAACAGCAGCATCAGTCTCCTTCACTGTCTCGAACATGCTGACAATTTGGTGATGGGGGGAGAAGGGCATTTAGCCATGGAGATGAATTAATATACTCAGGAGCTCTAATTTAGAGTTATTGTGAACAGAGGAAATCAGATATCCAATCCTTTTTGTCAATAATGTGTGAAAAACCTTTTAGTACTCCTCTTTCAACCTATCTCCAATGTTACTTCAGATATTTAAGGGAGAACTCACTTGCAGAAAAATCCCATGCTAGCTTTTGCTCCAGAATCCTGGCGGTTATTAGCAGTGCAGCCTCTGAGCAGAGACAGTGTGAATTCAAGTGCTGACTGACAATAATTGTATGCATTCAGGCAAGTCAGCTTGTCAAGTCTCAGTTTTCTTATCAGGAAAATGGGTTGCCTGAAACTAAAATACTCAGTCATGTCTGACTCTTTGTGACCCCATGACTGTAGCCCAACAGGCTCCTCTGTCCATGGAATTCTCCAGGCAAGAATACTGAAGCGGGTAGCCATTCCCTTCTCCAGGAGATCTTCCTGACCCAGGGATCAAACCTGGATCTTCTGCATTGCAGGCAGATTCTTTACCATCTGAGCCACCAGAGAAGTCCAAAATACAAATTAAGTACTTACTTAGTATGGCCTTACAAATAGCTGTGAAGAGAGGCAAAAAGCAAAGGAGAAAAGGAAAGATATAAGCATCTGAATGCAGAGTTCCAAAGAATAGCAAGAAGAGATAAGAAAGCCTTCTTCAGCAATCAATGCAAAGAAATAGAGGAAAACAACAGAATGGGAAAGACTAGAGATCTCTTCAAGAAAATTAGAGATACCAAGGGAACATTTCATGCAAAGATGGGCTCGATAAAGGACAGAAATAGTATGGACCTAAGAGAAGCAGAAAATATTAAGAAGAGGTGGCAAGAATACATGGAAGAACTGTACAAAAAAGATCTTCACGACCCAGATAATCATGATGAAGTGATCACTAATCTAGAGCCAGACATCTTGGAATGTGAAGTCAAGTGGGCCTTAGAAAGCATCACTATGAACAAAGCTAGTGGAGGTGATAGAATTCCACTTGAGCTATTTCAAATCCTGAAAGGTGATGCTGTGAAAGTGCTGCACTCAATATGCCAGCAAATATGGAAAACTCAGCAGTGGCCACAGGACTGGAAAAGGTCAGGTTTCATTCCAATTCCAAAGAAAGGCAATGCCAAAGAATGCTCAAACTACTGCACAATTGCACTCATCTCACATGCTGGTAAAGTAATGCTCAAAATTCTCCAAGCCATACTTCAGCAATACGTGAACCATGAAACTCCAGATGTTCAAGCTGGTTTTAGAAAAGGCAGAGGAACCAGAGATCAAATTGCCAACATCTGCTGGATCATGGAAAAAGCAAGAGAGTTCCAGAAAAACATATATTTCTGCTTTATTGACTATGCCAAAGCCTTTGACTGCGTGGATCACCAAAAACTGTGGAAAATTCTGAAAGAGATGGGAATACCAGACCACCTGACCTGCCTCTTGAGAAATCTGTATGCAGGTCAGGAAGCAACAGTTAGAACTGGACATGGAACAACAGACTGGTTTCAAATAGGTAAAGGAGTATATCAAGGCTGTATATTGTCACCNTGTGGTCATGTATGGATGTGAGAGTTGGACTGTGAAGAAGGCTGAGCGCCGAAGAATTGATGCGTTTGAACTGTGGTGTTGGAGAAGACTCTTGAGAGTCCCTTGGACTGCAAGGAGATCCAACCAGTCCATTCTGAAGGAGATCAGCCCTGGGATTTCTTTGGAAGGAATGATGAAGCTCAAACTCCAGTACTTTGGCCACCTCATGCGAAGAGTTGACTCATTGGAAAAGACTCTGATGCTGGGAGGGATTGGGGGCAGGAGGAGAAGGGGACGACCGAGGATGAGATGGCTGGATGGCATCACGGACTCGATGGACATGAGTCTGAGTGAACTCCAGGAGATGGTAATGGACAAGGAGGCCTGGCGTGCTGTAATTCATGGGGTTGCAAGGAGTTGGACACGACTGAGTGACTGAACTGAACTTAGTATGGTACTTGGTGCATGCTGCTGCTAAGTCGCTTCAGTCATGTCCAACTCGGTGCGACCCCATAGATGGCAGCCCACCAGGCCCCCCCGTCCCTGGGATTCTCCAGGCAAGAACACTGGAGTGGGTTGCCATTTCTTCCTCCAATGCATGAAAGTGAAAAGTGAAAGTGAAGTCTCTTGGTCGTGTCCGACTCCTAGCGACCCCATGGACTGCAGCCCACCAGGTTCCTCCGTCCATGGAATTTTCCAGGCAAGAGTCCTGGAGTGGGGTGCCATTACCTTCTCCAACTTGGTGCATGGACAGTCCTAAATATCTGTTATATTGATACACCTACTTTGACTCTTCACTTCCAATCATGCCTCAGCTCAACATAGGGCAAATAAATAAAAACAGTTGAAATTATGTACTTATTTATTCTTTATTAATACTGAACTAGGCAGATCTGTTATCTCTCAGTTGTCAGCAAATAACATACACAAATTTTTACATATATACAAATATATACAAGTATTTGTATAAAACTGAAAACTTTGATTTTAAATTTAACAAATATCATCAGGTAAAAAGCAGACTATCATACTGAGTTAATTTTTCTCTTAATGTTCAACCTGAAATGAAGTATATTTTATATAAGATCCTAACAAAAAGGTTAATACAAGTAAGCCATGAACACTGCAAATTTGACCACTTGATTAGATTGAGAAGAAATGCAATAACTTCTAGTATCATGTAGAGAAACAAGCAATCAAAGCACATGAGTCTAAAAAAATGGAGTTATCCTCAATGGGTCAAAATCACACCTGAGGAAAGCAATTCCACTACTTTAACTTAAAGCGAATCACTCTTTCAAGCACACTATAGCTCACGCAGACAAGCACTTCTTCAAGGAGTACTTGTTTAAGCAGATCCCTTTGTACAAAAATGAAACAAATCAAATCCTTGCCTTCAGTAAAAGTTGAAGGTTTAAGGTGAGGACATTTCCTAAGCCCATAGGCTTGCTAAAATCATCCACATGGCTGATGTAATGCTGATGCTTTTTCTTCAGAAAAAGCAGTTCAACCAGGGATGGTGGATGGCAGAGAAATCGTTGGGCGACACATGGAAAAACCAACAGGGGGAGGATTTTTAGGGTGCCCGTGCTCAGCAGCTCAGCTGGGTCCAGCTCTTTGTGACCCCATGGACTGCAGTCCCCCAAGCTCCTTTGTCCACAGAAATTTGCAGGCAAGAATACTGGAGTGGGTTGCCATTTCCTACTCCAACTGTTAGGGCAGGGTAGCAAAATAGCTTCTCTGAAAGGAGAAGAGTCAAGAGTAAGTGAAAACACAGTCCTTATTTATTTGATGTCTCTCTTTTATACCCCTCACAGCTATCATATGGGAGATTCTGAGCAACAGGAACATTCTGAACTTACAAGAGGGCATTAAGATAACACAATGCCTATTGGTTAAAACAAACAAACAAACAAAAAAACTGGCTAAAATGGAAAATAAACTATAGAATTAGATGTTTCATGTGTTTTATAGCAATCTCATAGAAAATGGTAATGTTTTCTAAAATTACAATATTTCATATGCTCTAAGCTGAATGTCAAAATTATATAACATCATCTGCAATTGTAGTATCAAAAATCTGATAGCATATCTGCTTCTCCTTTCCACTTGTGACATTATATGACCTGATGAAGAATTCCAGCCATGGATATGCATCTACAAATCAAAAAATGAAGTGATATTGAATCATTAAAACTAAAAAAATAACTCTGAAATATGTATCTAAGCATAACACTTAACTAGTAAAATTAACATATTTAATTTAGCTTGAGAAGTAAATAAATACACTCACCAAATTTAACATCATCTGTTCTTTCAAATACACCGTGGCTTCATGTTACTGTTTTGCAGCAATTCTGACTAATTTGAATTTTTCCCGAATAACATGAAAAAGTCACAGTGTAGGGTTTTCAAAATATTTGATATCATAGGTAGTAATATAAATCATTCCCAACTTTTTTTAGTTTTATTTTTTGGCTGTGCTGGGTCTTTGCTGTACTTGGGCTTTCTTCTCTAGCTACAGAGAGCGGGAGCTACTCCTCTTTGCAGTGCATGGGCTTCTCACAGTGGTGGCTTCTCTTGTGGCAGAGCGCAGGCTCTAGAGCACGTGGGCTTCAGCAGTTGAGCCACAGCAGCCTCTAAAGTGCAGGCTCAGTAGTTACAAGCACACAGGCTTAGCTGCCCCGTGGCATGTGGGATCTTCCTGAGCCGGGGATTGAACACGTGTCTCCTGAATTGGAAGGCAGATTCTCAACCACTGGACCACCAGGGAAGTCCCTGGTGGGGATTTTTCTTTCTTTCTTTCTTTTCTTTTTTTTCTGCTGAGTGCTTACTGATCTCCCCTGTTCTGTTTTTCTTGGTTGACTGCAAAGAAAACCAGCTCACCTTTATATCTGTCTAGCTGAAAGCTCTGTCACGTACCAGGTACTCTGTCCAGGCAATATGGCAGCCACAGGTGCCATTGCCAAGCTTTGGTCATGACCACAGTGAATCTATATATAGCTTCTACACCAGTCTGGTAATATTTCTACAAGTTTGAATTTGAAAGACACTTAATATTATCCTAACTATTGGCAAGGGTCAAGCAAGACAGGCTTCTCCCACACTGTCTGTAGAACCATGAAAAGGGAAAATGCTCTTGAAAAGCCATCTGGTGGTATGTATCAAAAGCCTATCACATCTATGCTTTTTGATATGACTGTTTTATTTTCAAATATTTATCCAAAAGAATCCAAACAGTCAATAAAAATGAAAACTGACATCAAATAAAAGTATGTAAGTTAGACTTAGTTATGGATGTACAAAAACTCTCTCTTTGGAACTGTTATAAAATGCAAAGACTGACCAGGGGAAAATAAAATCTGATTTAAGACAAACTATAAAAGTTAAACAGACAACAGCTAAATTTGCTGCTGGTAAAATCTGTTACTGATGAAAAATTGTTAGAAGAAGTCAAATTGCCTTAAAATGATTTAGATCTGTACATTTAAGGCAAAGAGAAATAATGGCCACAAAAGGAAGTAGGTGTAATCAATGCAATCTGACTTGAAGACTGGCTGATGAATCAAATATTACACAGAAAACAACAAAAGCTAGCAAAATATTTACAAAATAAAAACTTATAAAATCTGAAATTAGTTAATATTGAATAAACAATTCATTAGTGAACTGGCTAAGTGAATTTTTTATAGGAAATGTTTGTCAAAATTTTGTCCCTGTTGGCTTAATTTCAACTGTTTGTATACACAAGCAGCTTATCAAATGTGTTTGCGATCAAAACTGCCTCCCCCTGATACATTTCAAAATATATAAAAAAATCTTTTTTTTCATTTCAGGAATGATGATTCATACCTGTCTTATCCTTGCCACAGTCTTCATCAGTAGGTAGGTCATACAGTCTCATCAATCACTACTTTATAAATTTATTTGGATTTAGATTTCAAAACTTTTTTACCTCTGAAAGTCCAGAGATTAGCCATAGGCAAAATATTATTTCAAGAAAAAGAATGAATGGCATTAATAAATATTACTGCCTACCAATTTTTGCTCCTGGAGGACAAAACATATCCATGATCATTTCCATACTGTGCTGAAGATTATCATTGTTTAAGACTTCTGATGCTGGAATCTGGAAGAAATTTTCCTTAAGAAAAACATGAAGAAACAAGGAAATGATCAGAAATTATAATCAATGTGAAAGTATTTGAATATTATCTAATTAAAATCATCTATACTATTCACCTTATTTATATTGTAGAATTCATAGAGTGCTAAATTCTAAAATCTAATTCATTAATCTAAAGACAGCTTTGAGATACATACAAAAGCAAGTTAAGTTGTTTTGACATATGATAAAAGTAATGAGCAGAGCACAGTGAAGTCTACTATTCTCTTGACAGCATATAGACTAAGCACCTACAATGTCTAAATGCTAAGTTTAAAACAGTATAATATATACTATATATTTATTTAACTTTTTTCTCCTCTACTATTTGTAAGATCCAGGAGGGAAAGGAGTTTGCTTGCTTCACTCATTGCCATATTCCTATCACAAAGAATAGCACTTGGCATAGTACAGGTGCTCATTAAATCTTTAATAAATGGATAAACTGCTTAAGCAGAAGAAAAGCTGTCCTCCTCTTTATCCCAGATTTTTTTCCCACTGTGTGTAGTAAAAAATTTAACCTCACTGGCCTTTGCCCTCAGTTTCTGAGTGGTAATCTCTAAAACCTTGGGACATCATGCCTCACAGGCATGTCTGCATTTGCCTGGGGAACTTGGGTCACTCTAACACTGTGATTTAGGGTGGAGAGTTTGGAGCATGTGGTTTTAACTTGACCATTGGAGGAGCTGAAGACTGAGATAAGTCACATGGGCAGCCAATAATGACTACCTGATGAAGCTCCCATAAAAACTGGATACTACGGCTCCTCTGGGGCTTCCCTGGTTGGCAACACCTCATGTGTACTGCTACACATCATTACCAGGAGAGTGACACTGTCCACAACTCCACAGGAAGAGAACAAATGGAAGCTCCATGTTTGAAACTTTCCTGGATTCATTTATGCACCTCTTCCCTTGATGATTTTAACCTATACCCTTTAGCCATAAGAAATTGTTAACAGTGAGCATAATGGCACACAGTAAGTTCTGTGAGTCTTAGTAAAAGAGTGGTCGTGGAGACCTCTGTACTTTCGATTGGTGTCAGAGGTAAGGGTCTTGGTCTCGGGAACCCCTCAACTTGAAATTGTTAGAAATGAAGGTAGTCTTGTGGATAGCTACCAAGCTTCACATAATACAAAGGATCTTCCCATAAAAGTAATTTCATTCTTTCTAATATGAAATGTTGGAGACTTAAAAAGCCCAGTGAAATGCTAATAGATATTGCCTGAGGGTATGGCTATGTCTCTGCCTTCTGTTCTTGGAGTAGAACTTCGGCATGGTATGGAGGAGTCTTTCCTTAAATTCTTATTTTTCAATTTCTCACTATTCACATATTATGATTATAGTGTCAAATCAAAAGAGAGTAAATACATACATAATTTAAGATTTATGTGTTTGTGTTTTATTTATTCTTCTGAGTTGCCTTAAATGTTCTCAGTAATAAGGTAGGCATGAATAAATATATTAAAATTCAAAAAAGTACTATTTTAGAAATATCTTCACTACCTCTGTTACTTACAGAATCCATGAGGTAAGCTTCCAATACTCCCGTTCCATCGTCAAGAGTAAATGTCATCACAAACACTTGTCTGAGGGGAACAATGCCCAGTGCTAATGAAGGAAAAAAGTTGAAACCATATGAATCTATGTCTTTTTTCTTTGACCACACTGTGCTCCCTCCAGTAAAAGCATGGAGTCTCACAACCACTGGACCACCAAGAAGTCCCACTATGCCTTTTAATAAAAGTAAAGAAAAAAGTTGTTTTGTGATATTATGTTCCTGTTAATCTTGTTTACTAAAATAATTCAAGAAACCAAAAAAAAAAAAATTAAAAAGGCATTCCTTTTTGTTCCCTAATACTAATATGTTAAGCTCATTTCAGAAGGGTAATTTTAGAATATTACACTACACCTATATAGAGACAATGACTCAAGTGCAATGGTATCGTTTTTTGTTAATTTTATTTTCAAAAATTTATGTTTTGGCTGCACTGGGTCTTCCTTGCTGCATGAGAGCTTTTCCAGTTGCGAGTGGCAAGCAGGGGACACTCTCCATTGCACTGCAGGGCCTTCTCACTGTGGCGGCTTCTCTTGTTGCGGGGCGCAGGCTCTGGAGTGTGGGCTCAGTAACTGGGGTGCAGGGGCTTAGCTGCTCTGCGGCAGGTGGGATCTTCCCAGACGAGGGATGGAACCCATGTCCTTGTATTGGTAGGTGGATTCTTAACCACCGGACCATCAGAGAAGTCCCAGTATCTTTTTAAAAAACTAAGTATTGATATAGCATTATCTTTAAAATGAGTTGATCTTCACAGAAAATATAAAAATGAATTCAAGAAAGGCAATTCAATGCATGTTAGCTTATGAAAGAGAAAATTTAAGTGCCAGAATGTTCTTACAAAAAGCAGCAATGGTTAGGATTTTTTAACCTGTCTCTATCCTTTGGATTTTAAGCACATAGATCACTTATTTTTTAAAAGATAGCATCCGGTTGAATGATACCAGAATCTGAGATTTCATAATTTGGATAAGATGAGGAAAAAGGAAGAAATTAAAGTGATACTAAATCATATGAACATGTATAGGTTAAGATGAATATCTTACTTTGTGTTTATAAATGAAAGACGTTCAAAATGCTTATATAATGGAATATTGTCTTCCATCTGTGGAATTCATATTCAAATATGACTAATAAAGGGAGCAAGTAAGAAAAATAAATTAGGGCATAGAGACAGAG
>SJYQ01000543.1:676181-686505 GCA_006410935.1 Redunca redunca
TTAATATAGAGGAACTGATTTTAAAGATTCAAAAGTCTTCAATAGACTGTGGGCTAAAACCAAGAAGATGAACATAAAACCTACTCTAAGGGACCAATAAGCAAACAAAGAACTACGTTAAGTACAGGATGACGAGACCAAGCTTGAAGTACACAGCAAGAAGCTCATGCAAAAGTTAACTTGGACTTTAACTGGACCACAAACAAAATATGAATTAGTGGTATCATATAGCTAGATTAAAAGAGAAAGAAAAACAAAACCAAGAATACAAACCAATATCTACACAATAAAATTTTCAGGCAAGCAGGAGCACTGTCCAATTTTAGGGAATAAAGGTTTTCTCCATATTCCAAATTGGCCAACATCTGCAGCCCTATTTCTAGCTTTGAGCAGCAAACTTTGAGAAGAACATCGGTAAAATGGAATGCTTATTGAAGAGGAGAAATAAAGCAGTAAGAAACATGGGAAAGTACCAAAGGAAGTGTCGGCACCTGCTTGGAGAAATAAGGACTTAATGAATACTTGACAGATTACCTTCAAATGCAGTCTACTGATTTTATACGAGGGAACACATGGACTCTAATTCTGTTAATAGTAGACAGAATGTGGCCCATGTTGAAATTGAAGGTAAGCAGGTTTTGCCCCACTGTTAAGTACTGCATCTAAAAAGTAAGAGATTTGTTACCTTACAATGTAAATCCCGTGGACAGACGAGCCTGGTGGGCTGCTGTCCGTGGGGTCACTCAGAGTCGTACATGACTGAAGTGACTTAGCAATGTAAATGGGTCCCCAGTCGCTGGGGAGTTTTAAGCCAAGGCTGGATGACCACAGTTGATGTGATATAAAAAGACTCTTATTATTCCAGTAAAGACTTGTATTGGGTAAAAAGTTGTAATAGCTAGCTCTAAAATTCTTTTCAAACCCAAGATACCATAAACTGCAGAGATTTTTCACAAGTTGTATTTATGATTAGTACTAAATTACTGAAAATTAAAATGTAATAAATGAAAAATACTGGCAGATTCTTAAAAGTACATTTTCAGGTTTTTTAAATATTTAAATTTTTATTATGATCACTGTGAATGGTTCTGCTTAAGAAAAACTAAACTTTAGCAAAACCTTTGCTCTGATTTTAAAATATTCACAAATACTGAAATATTATGAGTGAGACTATCCTATACAAAGACAGTTACAATTACAGGACATAGAAATTTAGCTAACCTTCTGCCACAGAAGAAGGAATCCACGATGTTTTATTAACCAGGGAATTTAGATTTTTTATTGGTCTCAAATTAGAGCAATGTTTACATCTGAAATCAATAAAAGAAAAAATAATTTATTATAAGTAATTATTATAACATTTAATTATTATAAATCTTTGCTGTGCAAGCACGCACAATTTAAAAAGTATATTATTAAACAAAAGAGCACTGTAATTTCTGTATTTTAATGTGCATATTACAAACAATTATTAAAAAATAAACTTCCTACAATAGAAGCAATCAAAAAAGATAGTACAATCAGAATATACATTGCTAAGCTGACAATGAGAAAGGTTCCAGGTGCAGGCTGTTAATTAATTTGGCTAATTTCCTTATTTGGTAAAGTGAAAAACTCTAAAGACTCTTTTGATTTATGGCTCTGAGAACAATATGTAATTCCCAAGACCTTAAATTTATAAATATAGCCAATAGGAGAAAATTACTCTAACTAAAGAAATCAGTACTAGGACATATTTAGAGAATCATAGTTTATGATGCTTAACGCTAGTTAGGGGTTTCCTAGGTGGCAGAGTGGTAAAGAACCTGCCTGTCAGTGCAGGAGATATGGGTTCAGTCCGTGGGCTAGGAAGATCTTCTGGAGGAAACACTAACCCACTCCAGGATTCTTGCCAGGATAATTCAATGGACAGAGGAGCTTGACGGGCTACAGTCCATGGAGTCGCAGAGTTGGACAAGACTGAGCAACTGAGCATGCATGTACAATACTATATTTATTCTTTGTAATATAAATCAATCTAAAATCACATAATACACTTACATTGTACATTATCTAGTATAGATATTTTGCTTTACTTATATACAAACTTATAAATAAACCCTGATGCTGGGAGGGATCGGGGGCAGAAGGGGACAACAGAGGCTGAGATGGCTGAATGGCATCACCAACTCAATGGACATGAGTTTGAGTGAACTCCAGGAGTTGGTGATGGACAGAGAGGCCTGACATATTGCGATTCATGGGGTCACAAAGAGTTGGACATGACTGAGCGACTGAACTGAACTGAATTGACTTTTTATTATATATATTAATATTTAGGAGGTGTTGATAAGAAAATAAACTTAGATAAAAATATAAAATTAACATTTAAAAGGTTCATGCAGAATACTTTTCATTTGCAATCTAGGGAGGAACAGAGGGTAACTATATTAAATATTATCTCCTTCCACTCTTCAAGCGACTTCACTACACTACTACTATTACACTCCACTCTTCAAATACACCAAAGCGTCTTCTTTAACAGAAAAAGCTAACTGGGTGAGTTACCTTCAAAAATGCCTGTAACACTAAACTTTAGAGATTGATAAAGTAACTATACACATTAAAAATTAAAGAGTAACATGCATAAATTAGAGAATTCATTACTTCCAAAGTAATGAAAGAGGAAAAAGGAGAAAAATAAGAATATTTTCATAAATTAATCCAACAGATGACTGGAGAAAAAAAATAAAGTAATAACAAAAAAGTGTGAGAAGGGAAACAATAATACTATGGTAAGCATGGAGAAGGAAATGGCAACCCACTCCAGTATTCTTGCCTGGAGAATCTCATGGACAGAGGAGGCTGGTGGGCTACAGTCCATGGAGTTGCAAGAGTTGGACACGACTTAGCAACTACACCACCACCACCACCAAGTGTAAAACAACATGAAATATAGTGTAGAAATAAAACCTAGATGTTTCAGTAATTAACTTATTTTAAAATCATCTACAAAAAGCAACTAAAATCTATTGGTATTTATTTATGAGGCCTACTAAAATATAACAACAAAGAAATATAAAAGCAATGGGATGAGAATAAGATACACCATGCAACTACCAACCAAAAAAGCTGATACAGTTATAAGAATATGAAAAAAATTAAACATTACAGCAAAAAATCATAATAGATGAAGTTATTACATAAGGATATATAGTACACCGAATTCACCAAGATGAAATGCTGAACCTGAATGAACAAACAAACAAAAAAGTTCTAAGGAGATGGATGGAACTGGAGCCAATTATACAGAATGAAGTAAGCCAGAAAGAAAAACACCAATACAGTATACTAATGCATATATATGGAATTTAGAAAGATGGTGATGACGACCGTGTATGCGAGACAACAAAAGAGACTCAGATCTATAGGGTGAACTTTTGGACTCTGGGGGAGAGAGAGAGGGAGAGGGTGGGATGAGATGGGAGAATGGCATTGAAACATGTATACTATCATGTAAGAAACGAATCGCCAGTCTATGTCCGATGCAGGATGCAGGATGCTTGGGGCTGGTGCATGGAGAGGACCCAGAGAGATGGTATGGGGTGGGAGGTGGGAGGGGATTCATGTTTGGGAACGCATGTACACTCGTGGTGAATTCATGTCAATGTTTGGCAAAACCAATACAGTATTGTAAAGTAAACTAAAGTTAAAATAAAAATTAAAAAAAAAAAAAAGACTCAAAACATATAAAGTACACATTGACAGAATAAAACGTCACAAACCCACAATCACAGAGGACATTAACCACAGCCTCTATGAAGGTACTATATAGTTAAAATCACAAAGGAAAGAAGGTTTGGACACAATTAGTAAGCTTGTTTAATGGACATAACTAAACACTACTAAACATTAAACACAACTGTTAGAAAATACACATTCTTTTAAAAAACTATGTAGTATGTACAAATTATGAACAAACATATTCCTTGATAAAGCAAAGATGGATCATTATGAAATACATCAAGCTATTTGGTTAAAAAGGAATTAACTAAAATATAAATAAGAATGTAGCACATAAAATGAGTGTGTGAAAAATTTTAAATACATAGTGAAGTAATTCATGGGCCAAAGAAATAATAATGGAAATTGTGAAACATTTAGAAATGACAAGAAAAACAGTATCTATCAAACCTTTGGTTAAAGCTATGGCTACTTTCTCAGGGGAAAATTACAGAATTCAATATAAATATTTAAACATATACTAAAAAAACAATGAATTAAGTGAGGCAAACATTCAATTTAAAACATTACATAAATGGAGTACTAAGGAAACCTACAGAAAGTAAAGGAAAAAAGTAAAGAACAATAATAAACAAAATACAGACCATCAACAAAAACAAAAGCTAGCTGCTTTGGCAAAAAAGGCCAAGGGTTAAAAAGTTGCAAATAACATGAAGTGAATTCAAGAAGAGATAAAAAGAAGACTTAAGCACTATGAATTATTTTATGTCAATAAATTTAAACCTGAAAAACAAATGAAATACTATTCTAGAAAACTTTCATTACTAACATATATTCAAGGACAAATTCTTAAAAGATGTGTAACTGCTAAAAAACTGAAGCAGTAATTTCAGTTTATTAAAAAAGTATCATATCCAGAAATCTAAGTAAAGTTTTATAAAAACTTTAAGGTCTTGTCAAACATTTTGGTAAATATGACTATATTAATATTTAAAAATCTATAAAATAAAAAGAACCATAGAGTTATAAAAGTATAGGGCAGACTAGAAGTTTGATGAGATGCATGTAACTGCATACAAAAGCTTACAAAAATTCTTTCTACATCTCTTTGTAGAATTATTACAATCAGCTAAACATACACAGGACTTCCCTGATGGCTCAGACAGTACAGAATCTGCCTGCAGTGCGGGAGACATGGGTTCGATCCCTGGATTGGGAAGATCCCCTGGAGGAGGGCATGGCAACCCACTCTAGTATTCTTACCTGGAGAATCCCTATGGACAGAGGAGCCTGGTGGGCTACAGTCCATGGGGGTCACAGAGTGAAACACATGGCACAAACACACACAAGGAGCAAAACAGGGACCAATAATTCAATAGGAAAACCAAGTGAAAAATGTGTATATGGAATTCACAGAAGAGAAAACCGAAACAGCCAATAAACATGAGAGATGTTTAAACTCACAAAAACAACAGATACTACTTGATGCTCACCAGTCTAACAAAATCATAAGTCGGACTAATACCAAGAGCTAAGTGTCAAAGAGAATCCTAGGTAAACAAATTTTTACACATTGCTGATTCAACAATATGGCAATCCACTCCAGTATTCTTGCCTGGAGAATTCCATAGACAGAGGAATCTGGAAGGCTATAATCCATAGAGTCACAAATGGTCAGACACAACTGAAACAACTTAGCACGCACACTGTACGACTGGACCATAATCATTGGAAAAACAATCTGGTATTTTCCAATAAAGCAGAAAATATTCTATAACCCAAGGTTTCACAAAGCAGAACCCTTTGGCTGTTTGATCAGGTGGGAACACAGATGTTATCTACACTGCCTCTTTCCAAACCTAGTAAGTAGCTCCTAATGTAATTTGATAACTTTTACTTTCTCACTGGCAATTCAATTACTTAACTTTTACTAGGATGCAGCTCTGAACTTTCTCTGTAACAAGAATCTAAATTTTTAGAAAGCAAGTGAATATTAGCCTTTAGGGCAGCCTTAAACCTAGCAGAGTACAGACACTCAATATACATGCTATTCAAAGAAGAGACATATACCAAAAAAAAACCTATCACCTATAAACTGGAACTCAATCACTATCCACTGATACAGTAACAACTGGGATAAAATAATAAACAAATAAATAAAATTAAAAGTTCCCATTATTGAAAACATACCCATAGTGATGTATTTTTCCTTGTATAAGAAATGGAGCTGAAAGGTCAAGGACTTCCAGGTCTTCATGGCCAGATCTTACAGGAATTACACTATGAAACTTGTCTGAAAGTTTGCAGATTTCACTGAGTGTACCTCCTATTAAAAGGGAACAAATAAACCCTTCAAATATAAATATAAAGTAGACAAACTGGGGTATTTACTGTGCAACACCTTAAAGGCAGTAAAAGACTAAAAAGACGAACAGAAAAAGACAACAAATGCCATGAATTTAGCACACGTACACATTTATTGTTAAAAATAGCAATTTGTAAACTTAGGATCCTATTCATTGATTAAAGAAACCACTGAGAAAAAATGCTGAGATATGAGCAAAATAAAAGGTTTGTGAAATAGGAACCATCATCTTTTAAAATTTATACAAATTGCTCGTTATGCCTGGAACACTATGGTTCGAGTGACCTAAAAAGGACAAATTTGAGAATGAAAAAATGATGGGATTCCCATTATTAAGTTTGCTATATACTACTCATGTCTAGGCAAATTTAGTCTTGAGTTTGAAATGAATCTTTTCAGTTTTCAGTTCAGTCGCTCAGTCGTGTCTCTTTGGAACGCCATAGACTGTAGCACGCCAGGCCTCCCTGTCCATCACCAACTCCGGAGTTTACTCAAACTCATGTCCACTGAGTTGGTGATACCATCCAACCATCTCATCCTCTGTCGTCCCCTTCTCCTCCTGCCCTCAATCTTTCCCATTAACAGGGCCTTTTCAATTGAGTCAGTTCTTTGCATCAGGTGCCCAAAGTATTGGAATTTCAGCTTCAGCAGCAGTCCTTCCAATGAACACTCAGGGCTGATCTCCTTTAGAATGGACTGGTTGGATCTCCTTGCAGTCCAACGGACTCTCAAGAGTCTTCTCCAACACCACAGTTCAAAAGCATCAATTCTTCGGTGCTCAGCCTTCTTCACAGTCCAACTCTCACATCCATACATGACTACTGGAAAAACCATAGCCTTGACTAGATGCATCTTTGCTGGCGAAGTAATGTCTCTGCTTTTTATTATGCTGTCTAGGTTGGTCATAATTTTCCTGCCAAGGAGCAAGCGTCTTTTAATTTCACGGCTGTAATGACGATATGCAGTGATTTTGGAGCCCCCAAAAGTAAAGTCTGCCACTGTTTTCCCATGTATTTCCCATGAAGTGATGGGACCAGATGCCATGATCTTAGTTTTCTGAATGTTGAGCTGTAAGCCAACTTTTTCACTCTCCTCTTTCACTTTCATCAAGAGGCTCTTTAGTTCTTCTTCACTTTCTGCCATGAGGGTGGTATCATCTGCATATCTGAGGTTATTGATATTTCTCCCAGCAATCTTGATTCCAGCCTGTGCTTCATCCAGCCCCAGCATTTCTCATGATGTACTCTGCATGTAAGTTAAATAAGCAGAGTGACAACATACAGCCTGGACAGACTCCCTTCCCTATTTAGAACCAGTCTGTTGTTCCATGTCCAGTTCTAACTGTTGCTTCTTGACCTACACGCAGATTTCTCAAGAGGCAGGTCAGTTCAGTTCAGTTGCTCAGTCGTGTCCAACTCTTTGCAACCCCATGAACCATAGCACACCAGGCCTCCCTATCCATCACCAACTGCTGGAGTCTACCCAAACCCATGTCCATTGAGTCGGTGATGCCATCCAATCATCTCATCCTCTGTCATCCCCTTCTCTTCCTGCCCTCAATCTTTCCCAGCATCAGGGTCCTTTCAAATGAGTCAGGTCTTCGCATCAGGTGGCCAAAGTACTGGAGTTTCAGCTTCAACATCAGTCCTTCCAATGAACATCCAGGACTGATCTACTTTAGGAGGCAAGTCAGATGGTCTGGTATTCTCATCTCTTGAAGAATTTTCCACAGTTTGTTGTGATCCACACAGTCAAGGCTTTGGCATAGTCAATAAAGCAGAAATAGATGTTTTTCTGAAACTCTCTTGCTTTCTCTATGATCCAGCAGATGTTGGCAATTTGATCTCTGGTTCCTCTGCCTTTTCTAAAACCAACTGGAACATCTGGAAGTTCACAGTTCTTTTTAGTTTAACATTTAATTTAAATATAAATGTGAACAGTTCAAGTAATTGAAATTCCTGTATAGTGTTTATTCATTTTTTCTATGAAAAATCATCACACTCAAATGTTATGACAGGAAGGGCACTAAAACCATTAGGTTGGCTGAGAAGAAACAGAATGTTCAATGGCATACCATTATTAGAAGGCAGCCTTATCTCTGATTACTCAAACCTACCAGTACCTTTTCTGGTACACTTTTACTTAGACTGATAATTCTTCCTCTCCAGGGAAGAAGAATATGATTTATAAAAATAATTTTGTGTATTTCCTAAATATTTGTGTAAAATTTATAGTGTTGAAATTCAATTGTGAGGGGGAAGTATTTCTGGCAGAGTCGGGAGTAAGAACATTCAAAATACACATCTCTAAAATAGCAAAAAGAACTTTGGCAAAAATTATCAAATTCAACTTTTTCAGAACTCTAGAAATTACAGTAAAGAAACTGCCTGCCATGTGGGAGACCTGGGTTCGATCCTTGGGTTGGGAAGATCTCTAGGAGGAGTGCATGGCAATCCACTCCAGTATTCTTGCCTGGAGAATTCCAACCACAGAGGAGCCTGGTAGCTACAGTCCATGGGGTCACAGAGAGTCGGACACGACTGAGTGACTAAGCACAGAAATCAACCAAAGGTTTGCAACAATTCAAGGAGTGTCATTCAAAAATAGTGGATAAATCTTGGTGAGAACAGCAAGCTTTGTGGCGTTTTAACTTGCCTGGCTCCCATACCTCTTTTCTCAGATCTGTAATAGCAGGATCTAACTACAGTTAGATCCTAGCCTAGGCCTGGAGTTATAATAGTCAGAAATATGATAAAACAAAAATAACCTGGCTGGCAACAGTCCATAGGGTTGCAAACAAGGTCAATTACACATCAGGTTTACTACTCTAGGTGTTGAAGCTACACAGATTAAAATTACATGTATTCTGACCTCAGGAAAGTTTTACATTCTAATAAAGACAACAAATCTATAAACAGACAGATAAGGCACAAATATAAGAAGAAAATGCCCTACTAGAAGTTCATATGGTATGTAATAAGAACGACTCAAATCTGCCTGATGAATCAGAAGAATGCCTGATGCATGTAAGTGTTCATTAAATATTATATGTGAATTGCTGAATAAGGAGAATTGCTGCATTTACTTGTGAAGAAGTAAGAGCAGAATTCCCAGGAAAACAGCAATGGAATGGCAAAGAGGTACAGAGAAATACACTAGGTTTAAGATGTAACACCAGTTCAGTATGCCTACATGGTGGGATGGAAATTGAGGTAAGAGATGAGATCGAAAGTTTGAGGGATAACTGGTAATTAGAGATAGAAGCAGGAGCTATGGGGACTTCTCTGTTAAGCTTCCTTTGGACCCTCAAGGCCAACTTGGCTAAGAACAGAATTCTGTGGGAGGCAGCAAAGCACAGAAGGACCTGAAGGCGTATTTGACATCCTCTTAGTTGGCTCTACAAGGACAGTTCTAATATAGCCTGATAGAATCATGGCTTTATTTTATTTTTAGGGCATATAAATAGTCTTACTCCATTTGTGTGTGTGTGTGTGTATGTCTTTGTTTTTATGTCTATCTCCTGGTACAGGTAAAAATACTGTTAATGAAGTAAGTTGTCACATTTCACTCATAAAAGTGGCCAAGTTTTTTAAACCTCTAGTATATCATAATGATGAGGATAGGGGAACAGATAATTTCATATGCTACTAAAGCATATACACACTATGATAACTTTCCTAGAGAGAAACTGGGTAACATTTACTTAATTCTTTGTGCCCCCATAATTACACTTCATCCAGGGGGAGATAAAGTTTATCACAGAGTTACTATGTCAAAAACCAGGAAGTAACTCAGTTTCACTAGTCACTGTACTGGGAACCACTATACCATGGTTGTTTTCTCACATATAAAGTAGCTTATAATACTACCAATTTCACAGGATTATTGTGATTATTAAATCAGTTAAGACACAGAAATGAATTAGAATAGCTTCCTATATGCTATAATGTATTAAAACAAGAAATGTTCATGAAAACACCACCAATGTTTATACACATATGTATTCACATATATATATATATAATTATTTTTAAAAGATTATTAATTACTTTTATAAACAGAAAAATTCAGTAATAAAAATGATCATAATCCATTGTAATAAAGATCAGTTCATTTACAAAACGAAACTAAAGTTTTCTCTATTGCAAATTAGAGGCGGTCTTCTTTTATTATGTATTGTTTTATAAATATTAGATAAAAATAAGACAAAAGTATAAAGGAAATGCAAAAACAAAT
>SJYQ01000543.1:687660-712406 GCA_006410935.1 Redunca redunca
TTTTTACTATTATTAAGAAATATCAAAAGGATTTATCTTTAAGGAATTAGTGTTTTTTCTCTTAAAAAGATAACCATTCTTTCAAAATACAATAGATTTAAACCATAACTGATTCACTTCCAGGACTTATACATAAGAAAATATATGTACATGAATTTTATGAAATGAAAACTTTGGTTTTATTATAGAAAATACTTACAGTAAATGACACTTAGGACAATAAAGTTTGACAGACTGAAAGAGTCTTCTGGGCTTATATGATCTCAGCTTTGCTCGGATACGATATTGTTGAGGAGCGTTTTGTTTCAAAATAGCACACAGTGGGGTTTTCTCCAAATATTGATGACCTGTAAGTACTATGAAGAATTTCTGGATTAAGTTAGATAAATCTATAAAGATATCAATATATTCATGACAAGAATCTCCATGAAAAAAACATATAATAAAATCTAAGTTTTATTAACCATCAACCTTGGTAACATTTTACCACATCATCTCTGTCATTTTCTCTGTCTCTCTCTCTCTCTATATGTATATATATAAATCTTACAGATCCATGATTCACATATACATATATTCACGTATTTATATATATATATATATATGAATCACTGATAGTAATTTCCAAATATTATACCCCTTTACCCCTAACTACTTCAGTGTGTATTTTACAAGAACATGAAATTTCATTAACATATTATAATACAATTTTCAACATCAAAACACTTACCAATGATTATCACTGAATCAACAGACGTTCATATTTCTCCAACTAGCCCCATAATGGTCCTATTTAGCATTTTATTTTCAGGTCCAGGATCTAATCCTGAACTCTTTGGAGTTCTTCAGTGTAGAATAGTTCCTAAGCTTTTCTTTGTCTTTCAAGACGTTGATATACTGAGAATTTGAGGCTGTTCATTTGGGTGTGTCTGGTTTTTATCATGATCAGATATAAATTATGCATTTTTGGTAGGAATACTACCATGTAAGTGATACTGTGGCCCTCTCGGAGCATATGAAGAGGCACATGGTGTCAGTGTTTTCACTCCTGGGGATGTGAACTTTGCTCAGCTCATTAAGATGGTGTTCAGTAGGCTTCTCCACTATAACCTTATTATTTCCCCCTCCATAATTAATAAGAAAGGATTTGATAAAATATAAATATCCCAATTTCATCATATGTTTAGAATCCTGCTAGCTTAGGATCCACCAATGACTGGCAACTTAATAAATTATCACTATCATGATTAAAAATGGTGACTTTTTTCCCTAACTTGATTATTTCTTTTATGTTTATCAGCTGCCATTCTATTTGAAATAACAATTTTCTATTCAACCTCATTTATTTGTTTTCTTATTTCTTTACTCTCCATATGGACTAACAGATTCCTACTTTACTCAAGCAGTACTATCCCATCACTAGTAATTCTAATTTTGACACTTAAATTGAACCAGATTTGACACCTGCCACCATTAACCTGGGGACTTCTCTACTTTACGGCACAAGAAGATATTCCAGAATCATCTTACAATTCTCCTTCCCAATTCTGGAATATGTTATTTCTCCAAGAAGCCCTGGTTGGGGATATTATTTATAAACTAAGATCTGAACACTGCTGCTGCTGCTGCTGCCATTAAGTCACTTCAGTCGTGTCCGACTCTGTGTGACCCCATAGACGGCAGCCCACCAGGCTCTGCCGTCCCTGGGATTCTCCAGGCAAGGACACTGGAGTGAGTTTCCATTTCCTTCTCCAATGCATGAAAGTGAAAACTGAAAGTGAAGTTGCTCAGTCGTGTCCAACTCTTCGTGACCCTATGGACTGCAGCCTACCAGGCTCCAATGTCCATGGGATTTTCCAAGCAAGAGCACTGGAGTGGGGTGCCACTGTCTTCTCTGAAGATCTGAACACTAGGTGTGCTCACTACTACTGGATGTCATTGTTTCCATTCCCTTTTATCAACAGAGCTGGGGCACATATGCATATATGTTTATACCTATGCCAGTTAGGATGAGGTAGAGGAATAAAAGATAAATATGGGTATGTTTTTGTTCTCATGGATATATGCTCCCAATATTAGATAGTGCTAAGTGAAAGTCACTCAGTCGTGTCTGACTCTTTGCGACCCCTTGGACTATACAGTCCATGGAATTCTCCAGGCCAGAATACTGGAGTGGGCAGCCGTTCCCTTCTCCAGGGGATCTTCCCAACCCAGGGATCGAACTCAGGTCTCCCACATTGCAGGTGGATTCTTTACCATCTGAGCCACAAGGGAAGCCCAATGATGAGTTCCTTGATAAATATAAAGACAGACTTCATTATGCTCACTATTGTGTCTCAATTTCAAAGATGAAAATGGTCTTACTTGTAGCTGATAGTTGTTGACATCTTTCAACTTCATATAGTGATACTGATCCAGAGCCTTTTTGGAAAAAGGAGAGAATTATATTTTAAAATCCATTAAAAGCTCAATGTGGCAATGAAAACTATAAAACATTACTGAGAGAAACTGAAGAAAAGCTAAGTCAATGGAGTAATTTGTTTATAGATTCATGTCACTTGTTCATGGAATGGAAAGTTCAATATTGTTAATAACTGATATTCTTCCCAATTGATTTGTAGATTCAATGCAATCAATCAAAATTGCATAGGCTTTATTATAGAAAGAGACAAGTGGATTCCATCAATTAAGTGAAAATGGCAAGGAATTTAGAATCTAAACATTTTAAATTTTTTGTTTAGAATCCTAAACTAATACTGAACTGTAGATAATGATGTTCATTCACTGAAGCATTTAGGAGGTGTACTTACATCTGCAAATTACTTTGAAATGCATCAAAAACTAAAATGAATTGATGGATTAAAAGAGATAAAAGACACAGCAAAGAGAGTAAAAGGTTAACTGAAGAAACTGATGGTGGGAATATGAATGCTGACTGAACAACTGTTTCACCTTTTCTCTATGTTTGAAAGTTTTTCTTATGTTGAAAAAGTACACTGTGATGGAAATAAGGGATAGGTGGATAATATAATAAATTTACTAAATTTAATAGGATGACTTGATAAATGCCATAAAATATAATTTTACTTAAATAAAAGAGCAAAAACAGTGATCACAGCAATACATTTTAATAATGCTTTCTAAAATGAAGAATTCAAGACTTAAAAAAGAGTATTCACATTTTGCACTTACATGAGCTTACCACATTCTATTATTACAATAGTATGTTACACTTTTATAATTTATTATATGAAACATCATATACAAACATATGGATTACTTGTTCTTCAGCATCACTAATAAATGGCAAAGACCCATGGTAAGAGAACATGCATAGACACCTTAAGCTGGCAAACTATAATTTCAAAGAATCTGATTACTTAATATCTGCCATTCTGCATGAAGTGAAACAATGCAAAAGCCTGATTAGTAAACAAAAAATAAGAAAATAAGAGAAAAGATGTGCAAAATTGTATTAAAACAGTCTCCTACAAACTGATAAGAAAAAAGATAAAAAGCCCAACAGAAAATCAGGTAAAGAGTAAGAGCAGACAATTCAAAGAAGTAAAAAGGGTCAATAAATAGAAGATTTTTTAAGTTTCCAAGTACTCAGGGAAACTAAATATACCTAAAACCTGCCAAACTGAAAAAAGTACATATATTGTTAAAGCAACACCACTGACAGTATAAGGACAGGGCATGCTATTTGCATTTGAATCCTATGACATTCTGGCATATAATCTGGTGTCATCTATGAAAATAACATGTGTTTACTCTTTGATCCTTCAACCCCACCTTTACAAACTTATTTTGGAGAAAAAATAAGCTTGAATGTATAATTGCTCAAGGATGTTTATTGAAGCATTATTTGTAAAAAAGAAACTGAAAACCACCTGACTGTCTATCAAATAGAAAATGGCTGAATTCATTATATTAGATTGATATAAAATATAATGGAGCTATTAAAAGAATGAGTTTGAGTTATATTAATTAGCCCAAAAAGAGGTCTATGATCTATCACTAAAGAAAGCAACCAGTATACTAAGGTCTCACTTTTGTGAAAATTTTAAACAGAGGAAAAATATATATGTGTTCATATAGAAGTATGTGTATTTTTATAAACATGAATGGTTTGAAGAAATCATAGTCAACTGTTACCTTTCCCTCAGCAAGTGGGCAAAAAGGCATGGAAAAGCTACCTAGCTTGATAACTGTCGTATGTACTACTTTTGTTATTTGAAAGTAATCAGAAAAACATTTTAGGAGAAAAGAGATTTCAAAAAGTATAATTATAAATCATACTGGCTCTAAATGATTGTCAGCTCAAGTTAATTGGCCTCATAATGGGTGGTTCAAGTTGTCACAGATTAGGCTAAAATGCTGTCATCAAGGTGCTAGGAAATATGAAGAATTGTAAAGCACATAAAATGAAGAAATAAACATGGTCAAATCACCAGCATTTGAATGGCACTGACTTTTCCATGAGTTAATAGTAAGAGAGGCTGGGCAAATTATATGATTCCCATTACTCAAAGCCTCAGTTTCCTTTCTGCAAAAGGGAACAATAAGAGCAACCTCACAGGAGTATAGCAACCTCACAGGAGTACGGTTAGGATTAAATAATGACTGTTAGCACTTATTTGGAGAAGGCAATGGCACCCCACTCCAGTACTCTTGCCTGGAAAATCCCATGGGCAAAGGAGCCTGGTAGGCTGCAGTCCATGGGGTCGCTAAGAGTCGGGCACGACTGAGTGACTTCACTTTCACTTTTCACTTTCATGCATTGGAGAAGGCAATGGCAACCCACTCCAGTGTTCTTGCCTGGAGAATCCCAGGGACAGCGGAGCCTGGTGGGCTGCCGTCTATGGGGTCGCACAGAGTCAGACACGACTGAAGTGACTTAGCAGCAGCACTTATTTAGTGCCTATCAATCAAGTCACAGATGCTAATTTTAATGATTATTACTGATATAGATAGAAAGAGCATAAATATTCATTAAATAGATCACAGAAGGGAAGAAGTTAGGTTGTAGGAAAAAAAAATATAGGGGATAGAAACATGACATAGATTTTAAAGCTCAGAATGTACAAGCAAATACTGAGACAAAATGGTAAAGGAAAAATTATTACAGATTGAGTAAATTTTTTAAATTTATATTTGAATAGCCATCTATTCAGGTAGATAATAATATAAATATACCACCAATTATCTGCTAATATTTTATAATTAGGTACTTGAATAACTCAATACAACTGGGAACTCTTAAGATATGTATGATCAAAAAATACTTGGGCTATTGGAAGTAGAGCAGCTAGAAACTAACAAGCAAATAGTTGACTGGGCAATGAATACAGATTTTAACAAGTATATATATTTTTGTTATTATTGATGTTTACTTGCTAAAGTTATGTGGGACTCTTTGCCACCTCATGGGCTATAGCCCACCGGGCTCCTCAGCTCAGTTCAGTAGCTCAGAAATGTCAAACTTTTTGTGACCCCATAGACTGCAGCACACTAGGCTTCCCTGTCCATCAACTCCTGGAACTTGCTCAAACTCATGTTCAGGATTGCCATCCAACCACCTCATCCTCTGTCATCCCCTTCTTCTGCCTTCAATCTTTCCCAGCATCAGGGTCTTTTCCAGTGAGTCAGTTCTTTGCATTAGGTGGCCAAAGTATTGGAGCTTCAGCTTCAGCATCAGTCCTCCAATGAATATTCAGGACTGATTTCTTTTAGGATTTATTGGTTTGATCTCCTTGCTGTCCAAGGGATTCTCAGGAATTTCTCCAACACCACAGCTCAAAAGCATCAGTTCTTTAGCACTCAGTGTTCTTTATGGTCCAACTCTCACATTTATACATGGCTTCTGGTAAAACCATAGCCTTGACCAGATGAACCATTGTTGGCAAAGTAATCTCTCTGCTTTTTAATACGCTGTTTAGGTTGGTCTTCTCTTCATGGCATCTGGTCCCATCACTTCATGGCAAATAGATGGGGAAACAGTGAAAACAGTGACAGACTTTAATTTTTTGGGCTCCAAAATCACTGCAGATGGTGACTGCAGCCATCAAAATTAAAAGACGCTTTCTCCTTGGAAGGAAAGTTATGACCAGTCCCTTGGACTGCAAGGAGATCAAACCAGTCCATCCTAAAGGAAATGAGTCCTGAATATTCATTGATGGGACTGATGCTGAAGCTGAAACTGGCCACCTGATGTGAAGAACTGACTCATTTGAAAAGACCCTGATGCTGGGAAAGATTGAGGGCAGGAGAAGAAAGGGGACGACAGAGGATGAGATGGTTGGATGGCATCACTGACTCTATGGACATAAGTTTAAGCAAACTTCAGGAGTTGGTCATGGACAGGGAAGCCTGGTGTGCTGAAATCCATGGGGTCACAAAGTGTTGGACACGACTGAGCGACTGAACTGCACTGTACTGAGGTTGGTCATAGCTTTTCTTCCAATGAGCAAGCGTCTTTTAATTTCATGACTTCAGTCACCATCTGCAGTGATTTTGGAGCCCAAGAAAATAAAGTCTGACACTGTTTCTCCAGTTTCCTCATCTATTTGACATGAAGTGATGGGACTGGATGCCATGATCTTCATTTACTGAATGTTGACTTTTAAGACAGCTTTTTCATTTTCCTCTTTCACTTTCATCATGAGGCTCTTAAGATTTTCTTCACTTTCTGCCATAAGGGTGGTGTCATCTGTGTCTCTGAGGTTATTGATACTTCTCCCGGCAATCTTGATTCCAGCTTGTGCTTCATTCAGCCTGGCATTTAGCATGATGTACTCCGCATATAAGTTAAATAAGCAGGGTGACAATATACAGCCTTGACGTACTCCTTTCCCAATTTGGAATCATTCTGTTGTTCCAGGTCCAATTCTAACTGTTGCTCCTTGACATGCATACAGATTTCTCAGGAGGCAGGTCAGGTGGTCTCGAATTCCTATCTCTTTAAGAATTTGTTTATGAAGCATCACTACATAAAAACCAAGCAGACGTGATGGAGTTCCAGCTGAGCTGTTTCAAATCCCAAAAGATGATGCTGTTAAAATGATACACTCAATATGCCAGCATATCTGGAAAACTCAGCAGTGGCCACAGGACTAGAAAAGGTCAGTTTTATTACAATCCCACTAGGCTCCTTTGTCCATGGGATATTTTCAGGCAAGAATACTGGAGTGGGTTGCCATTTCCTTCTCTAGGGGATCTTCCTGACCCGAGAATTAAACCCATGTCTCCTGCATTTCCTGTATTGGCAGGTGGATTCTTTACCACTAAGTCACCTGCGAAGCCCAATAGGTATATATACACACACATAAATGTATATACACCAATACTGCTGCTGCTGCTGCTGCTAAGTCGCTTCAGTCGTGTCCAACTCTGTGTGACCCCATACACAGCAGCCCACCAGGCTCCCCCATCCCTGGGATTGTCTAGGCAAGAACACTGGAGTGGGTTGCCATTTCCTTCTCCAATGCATGAAAGTGAAAAGTCAAAGTGAAGTTGCTCAGTCGTGTCCAACTCTTAGCGACCCCATGGACTGCAGCCTACCAGGCTCCTCCATCCATGGGATTTTCCAGGCACTAATATAACCCAAATCAAGTAATCCTTACCATTCCAATTTGAAAATGTAACTACATAATTAAGGGAGGAGTAATGTTTTTTTTGTATTAGGACACATAAAAGTTTAGCATGTCTCTTTATAATGAATATCAATTTAACAAAAAAAAGGAGATAGGGAGATATTAAAAAAGAGAATTTATGTTGATGTAGTAATTTTACTTAACAGAAACTAAACTGGCAGCATCAAAAATCACCCTTAGTTATTAGGGGTATGGAATTAACAGATATATACCACTATATATAAAAACTGGTAAATAACCAGAATTTACTGTATAGCACATGGAACTATATTCAATATCTTGTTAATAACCTATAATGGAAAAGAATCTAAAGCTGTACACCCAAAACTAACACAATATTATAAGTCAACTATAGTTAGATAATTTATTTAAAAACTGTCCTTACTTGAAATGTTTGAAAAGCTGTCCTCTTGCTCTGATTGACATATACCACCAAAACTCTGGTTGGGGGGCAAATCTGCAGATTCTAAAATCCTATAATTGAAAGAATACAACTTTTAATTGCATAAAGCACAGTCAAACAACAGTCAGTTTACCCACAGAAACCAAGAGCTTAGTGAAATTACATGAAAATTTTGTGTGCGTTTTTGTGTGTGTACACATTCATCAGTAGGTCTATAGCTTTCATCAGATTATCAGGGTGTTCCAAGAGACTCTAAAATTAAAAAAACCCAAGTCTAGAAAGATACAAGTAAAAAATGGGATCATGAAATATTACAAATAAGCTAGGTATACAATGCATGTCATTCTAAGTCAGAACAATCTCACTCTAGACTCAAGCAATGAAATGCTATATGGCTATATTCTGCAATCTAAGAAATAAAATAGGAAAACTGATATAAGGTTATTAAAATAGCTAATTTCATTGATGTTAAATGTTAAAGTCATCTTGATTTCAATATGTTCAAACTTAGAAATTAGTTATGTCATTTCAATTTGCTGAACAGGATATTTTCTNATTTTCTATATCTCTTTGAAAATATGCAGAAGACTTTTTATTTCCCCAGAGTATAGGTCAAAGAGTTTCTACACACAATGACTAATAAGAATACTTCATGGAAAAGGGAAGTACAAGTATAGCAGGATTTAAGGTACTACTCACTTTCTGGGCACACCTGAAAGTTTTAAAAATATGACACCATGAAATAATTCTGCTACCTATTTTCTTAGGTATATACACTTTAGAAAGGCAGTATTTTTTCCATGGAGGACCAAGTATGTTTGGCGTTCTAGGTATATATATATATCAAGTTTTCCAAACTTTAGCTAAGCTCCAGTTTCCACTGTTTGTTTCCATACTTAGAGAAGGTGGAAAATGGTAGAACATAAAGTGCAAAGAGTAAAGGTAAGAAAGAATATAAGTAAATGTTGGAAAACTAAAGTCAGCTCTGCTACTGAGTTTAGCTATTTGAACCAACATTCACTTGATTTGTTTCATTTGGTTTAGCTATTAAAAAAAAATGGATAATGGCACAGAAGCCTCTGAGAATCAATTACAAGGACTCATTAGATTCCCTCTCCTCACCTCAGAACTACTTTATCTTAGAAATCAGCTTAATTAATACCTTATTTACAATTTCTAGATAGGAATATAATAGGCTTACTTTTTCAGCTGATCCACATCCGAGTTATTTTCAGGCAAGACTCTGATTCCCCGACCATAACTTGTGCCTCCATGAAGATGAAACTCTAGGGCTAAAGATGTTGCCAGGTTCTCTGAACTGACTGACTGAAGTTTGGTATGGAGGCTATAAATTCTAAGGAAGCTTCCAACCTAAAAGCAGATGGTTTATTACTTAGAAAATGTATAAAATTAAAAAAAAAAACTCTGATATGATACAATATTTAACAACTAATATGGGGTACAGACCAATAACCAGGGGTGTTGACCCATCAGAAAGGGAACTGGTATGCTATACTGATGTATATTCAATATTAGCCCCAAGGACACCATATTGAAACCAAAATGTATATATACATACATATGCATGTATAGATACGTATGTATGCGGTTTTTCAAACCTAAAAGCACATTTTCATTTTGGGGATATTAAAATATGAAATAATTGAGTCTTAGCTTTAGTAAAATACAGTAGCTTAGAAACCTATTACTTAAATCAAATCCAAGCCCCCTATTTGATTAGGGTTGTTGAAAATAATCTGCTTTAGCTAATTTAAGGTATCACTGATAGCTGGCTCACTCAGTTGTGTTTGACTCTTTGCTACTCCATGGGCTGCAGCCCACCATGCTCATCTGTCCATGTGATTCTCTAGGCAAGAATTATGGAGTGGGCTGCCACTTCCTACTCCAGAGAATCTTCTTAACCAGGGATCAAATTCGTGTCTCCTGCATTGCCAGGTGGATTCTTTACCATTATGCCCACTGGGAAGCCCAACTTCAGGTAACATTTAATTAAATACGACCACTAAAACACTCTCATTATGAGACTACTAGAATATTTTAAAATGCTATATCAAAATAATAAAATCCCTCTATGCCACAAGAATTCACCTGCCAGTTCAAGAGATGCAAGAGACATGGGTCCAAATCCCTGGGTTGGGAAGATCTCTTGGAGTAGGAAATGGGAACCCACTCCAGTATTCTTGCTTGGGAAATCCCATGGACAGAGGAGCCTAGTGGGCTACAGTTCATGGGTCTCAAAGAGTCTGATACAACTGAACAACTTTGAACGCAGCACAAATTCCACAAGTTTGATGGAAAGAAAACATTTGTAAAAACAATTTCTGTCAGGACACCATAATGTGAAACACATTCTGTGAGTTCAAATGTAGAATAAACCAAATATATTTTTAAACTTAATGTCCTATTGTTAATTTTAGATGTTGTGCCAAACTTAATCTTAAAATTTTAACTCGGATGACCATTATATCTACTACTGTGGGCAAGAATGCCTTAGAAGAAATGGAATAGCCATCAGAGTAGATAAAAGTCTGAAATGCAATACTCTGATGCAATCTCAAAAACAACAGAATGACCTCCGTTTGTTTTCAGGGCAAACCATTCAATATCACAGTAATCCAAGTCTATGCCCGAACTAGTAATGCTGAAGAAGCTGAAGTTGAACGGTTCTAATAAGACCTACAAGACCTTAAAGAACTAACACCCCAAAACGATGTCCTTTTCATTATAGGGAACTGGAACGCAAAAGTAGGAAGTCAAGAGATACGTGGAATAACAGGGAAATTTGGCCTTGGAGTACGAAACAAAGCAGGGCAAAAGCTAACAGAATTTTGCCAAGAGAACACACTGGTCTTAGCAAACACCCTCTTCCAACAACACAAGCGAAGACTCTACACACGGACATCACCAGCTGGTCAGCACCGAAATCAAAATACATTCTTTGCAGCCAAAGATGGAGAAGCTCTATACAGTCAGCAAAAACAAGACTGGGAGCTGACTGTGGCTCAGATGATGAACTCCTTATTGCCAAATTCAGACTTAAATTGAAGAAAGTGGGGAAAACCACTAGACCATTCAGGTATGACCTAAATCAAATCCCTTATGACTATGCAGTGGTAGTGAGAAACAGATTCAAAGGATTAGCTCTGATAGAGTGCCTGAAGAACTATGGATGGAGATTGGTGACACTGTACAAGAAGCAGTGATCTAGACCATCCCCAATAAAAAGAAATGCAAAAAAGCAAAATGGTTGTCTGAGGAAGTCTTACAAATAGCTGAGAAAAGAAGAGACGCTAAAGGCAAAGGAGAAAAGGAAAGATATATCCATCTGAATGCAGAGTTCCAAAGAATAGCAAGGGGAGATAAGAATGCCCTCCTCAGTGATCAATGCAAAGAAATAGAGGAAAATAATAGAATGGGAAAGACTAGAGATCTCTTCAAGAAAATTAGAGATACCAAGTCCATGCAAAGATGGACTCAATAAAGGACAGAAATGGTATGGACCTAACAGAAGCAGAAGATATTAAGAAGAGGTGGCAAGAATACACAGAAGAACTATACAAAAAGGATCTTCATGACACAGATAACCATGATGGTATGGTCACTGGACTAGATCCAGAC
The DNA here is from genome assembly GCA_006410935.1 of Redunca redunca. NCBI lineage: Eukaryota > Metazoa > Chordata > Mammalia > Artiodactyla > Bovidae > Redunca > Redunca redunca. The sequence continues at coordinate 699,358 of SJYQ01000543.1, forward strand.
AACCTGGAATGTGAAGTCAAGTGGGCCTTAGGAAGCATCACTACAAACAAAGCTAGTGGAAGTGATGGAATTCCAGTTGAACTATTTCAAATCCTGAAAGATGTTGCTGTGAAAGTGCTGCACTCAATATGCCAACAAATTTGGAAAACTCAGCAGTGGCCATAGGACTGGAAAAGGTCAGTTTTCATTCTAATTCCAAAGGAAGGCAATGCCAAAGAATGCTCAAACTACTGCACAATTGCACTAATCTCACATGCTAACAAAGTAATGCTCAAAATTCTCCAAGCCAGGCTTCAACAGTATGCAAACTGTGAACTTCCAGATGTTCAAACTGGATTTAGAAAAGGCAGAGGAACCAGAGATCAAATTGCCAACAACTGCTGGATCATGGAAAAAGCAAGAGAGTTCCAGAAAAACATCTACTTCTGCTTTATTGATTATGCCAAAGCCTTTGACTGTGTGGATCATAATAAACTGTGGAAAATTCTGAAAGAGATGGAAATACCAGACCACCTGACCTGCCTCCTGAGAAATCTNTTGATTATGCCAAAGCTTTTGACTGTGTGGATCATAATAAACTGTGGAAAATTCTGAAAGAGATGGAAATACCAGACCACCTGACCTGCCTCCTGAGAAATCTGTATGCCTGTCAAGAAGCAACAGTTAGAACTGGACATGGAACAACAGACTGGTTCCAAATAGGGAAAGGAGTCCTTCAAGACAGTGTCTTGTCACCCTGTTTATTTAACTTATATGTAGAGTACTACATGCAAAATGCTAGATTGGATGAAGCACAAATTGAAATGAAGATTGCCAGGAGAAATATCAATAACCTCAGATATGCAGATGACACCCTTATGGCAGAAAGTGAAAAAGAGGTTAACAGCATCTTGATGAAAGTGAAAGAGGATGGTGAAAAAGTTGGCTTAAAACTCAACATTTAGAAAACAAAGATCACGGCACCCGGTCCCATCACTTCATGGGCAAATAGATGGGGAAACAATGGAAACAGTGACAGACTTTATTATTTGGGGCTCCAAAATCACTGCAGATGGTGACTGCAGCCATGAAATTAAAAGACACTTGCTCTTTGCAAGAAAAGCTATGACCTAGACAGCATATTAAAAAGCAGAGACATTACTTTGCCAACAAAGGTCCATTTAGTCAAAGCTATGGTTTGTCCAGTAGTCATGTGTGAATGTGAGAATTGGACTAAAAGAAAGCTGAATGCTGAAGAATGGATACTTTTGAACTGTGGTGTGGAAAAGATTCTTGAGAGTCCCTTGGACTGCAAGGAGAACAAACCAGTCCATCCTAAAGGAAATGAGTCCTGAATATCCATTGGAAGGACTGATGCTCTAGCTGAAGCCACAGTACTTTGGCCACCTGATGCTAAGAATGACTCATTTGAAAAGACCCTGATGCTGAGAAAGATTGAGGGCAGGAGGAAAAGGGGACGACAGAGGATGAGATGGTTGGATGGCATCACCAATTCTATGGACATGAGTTTGATTCAGCTCCGGGAGTTGCTTACGGACAAGGAAGCCTGGCATGCTGCAGTTCATGAGATCACAAAGAGTCAGACATGACTGAGTGACTGAACTGAGTCCTAAAAATACCTTTAATATACAGTATTTGACATTCTCTTAAGAAGACTTAAAAAGAGACACATACAGAATATTAAAGAAACTGACTTCTACTCAAGGAAGAATCTGTATAACCTAAATCACATTTATTATAAATCAGTTCCCCACCTCTGCTTATTATTGTCTCTGTTCATTGTATTTCTTGTCATTACTCTCTGGATTTGATAGAGGAGAGACACGGTGGGAGAAAGAAAAGGAGGGGGGAAATCCATACTCCTTGAGCTACTTCTTCATTCTCAAGGATACGTTTTCCAAATAATCATGCGTTTTATAAAGAGGTAAAGCATTTTTTCTTTTCTTCCCTGACTTCTAACACTGACAGAATAGCAGGGGAGCAGGGCAAATAAACTCAAAAAAGAAAAACACAGAAGGAAAAAGAGAAAAAAGGATGACAAATTGATTTTCCTCATGGTCTCCAAAGTAAAGTAAAAAGAAAATATAAAATATATGTCTGTTTATGCACTTCTATCTCATTCTTTTTGAACATTTATTACTCTATAATTATTTTTAATATACTCAATATATTAGAACAGTATTTGTATGTAATCTACAAAGTACTTAAGGCTAGACCCAGGTGAAAGATACCATATCCATAAGTGAAAAGTTTCCAAACATAATGATAATTTCCTAATTATTCTCTAAAATCAATGTAATTTCTGTCAAAATCCCCAGTGCCTTTCCTGCAACTGTAAAAATTGATCTGAAAGTGAATAGTTAAGTTAGTTTTGAAGACTGAACTGGGAGTGAGGGCTTAACCTATGAAGTTTCATTTAAAAATAAAAGTATAAAAATTAAGACAGGCTGGTATTAATGGAGACACACATATGATCATGGATAAATCTTAGAAATATAATGTCAAAGGAGAAAAGCAATTATAGAATGATAAATAACTATATGCATTTTTCAGAAAAAAAAATCATAAAATAAAAGCATACTAAACATGGTTGTACATNACCTACATCTTAGGATAAATGAAAAAAGGATATTGGGAAGCAAAAAATTAGGATAGGCAGAAGTATAAAGAAGGTTCCACACATAGAGTTTCATTTCTTAAAGTTAAAAATACCTAAAATAAGTGTGCAAAACATTTATAAATATTAAGTTTGGGTGACAGACACATGGATGTTCGTTTGTCTCTACTACTGTTTCTCATAAACAAAATAATATTTTAAAGATCAAGAGAGAATTTATATATAATAGGCTATAAAAATGACAAGTTGCTATTTCCAGAAATTCCTTCTGGAGGCAGCATTGTATTTTTTTAAGCTTGTTAAATATACTATAAAATATGCCAGATGCACTGTTAAAATAGACAAATAGATAATAAATAGTCTTGTTGTTAATGTGGTAAGATTCCAAAAACACAGGTGAGGGAATCATAACCCCAAAATTATAAAACATATGTCTAAAAGACTCTGATGCTGGGAGAGATTGGGGGCAGGAGGAGAAGGGGACGACAGAGGATGAGATGGCTGGATGGCATCACTGACTCAATGGACGTGAGTCTGAGTGAACTCTGGGAGGTGGTGATGGACAGGGCGGCCTGGCGTGCTGCGATTCATGGGGTCGCAAAGAGTCAGACACGACTGAGCGACTGAACTGAACTGAAACATTGTTATAAAAGTCCATTTTAATACATAAACAAAAAAAACAAAACAAACTAGCTATTAAGAAATTATTATTACTTTTTAAATAATTTAAATATTCCCTATAAACTTTCAAAACTGTCCCTTTAGGTTTAACATTTTTAATAACCTATATATGTCTGAAAATAATCAAACTATAGATCTTGGGTCACTGAATGCCAAACACAGTAACTAGGTATATTTTATAATTATTTTTAAATTGTGTCAGAATAAGTCTGGGGATTGAAAATACCCTGCTTTTGTTTATAGACAAAATGTGTGAAATGTCATTATGTGTGTGTGTGTATTAAATGTTTAGGGAATGTGAAATCTTACTTAAAAAGCAAATTTTCAGAAAAATGTTAAAAACATTACAGTAAAAAACTTAAGTTGTAAAATGTATGGTACAGAGAATTCATTATATCATACTTTATAACTGCCTTAATTGTTCTTTATTAAATAAAATAAAAACCACATTTTTCCTGCTCCTACTCATCAAAAATACATGCATTCTATGCATTTCATTATAGATATGCAACTTTAACCAGTTTTCTTCAAGCGCTGATAAGAATTCATTGGGTATCAGTATCATTTGACTCTGGGGATTTCTTAAATTAGTATGAAATGGTTGGTATGGAGGTTACTTCAGAACAAATAAAATATGCTATCACTGTACATTTAATAAAAGCTTAGTTATATTATTTTTATACAGATAAAATTATTTCCATTTTTCTATAACATTATGTCATGATATCTTTAGAGAAAAATTAATTTTCTATAACATGTCATGATATCTTTAGAGAAAAATTAATTGCCTACATTTTCTTAATTATGTGTGCTCAGAGCACCCTCTAGTGGGTAAGACAAAGCAGCGAAAAGGGAGATGAAAAAAATTTTTTTTAATTCCAGGAGGCTCACTGATTCATTCATTCATCAGAATATAGTATTTACTTCACCCTTACAATATGGAAAGCATTGTGGTACGTACTGTTCAGGACTTGGACAAAAGAGAGGAACAGAATGACGTATAGAAGCAGCACAGAGACAGGGAAGGGAATTAAATGGTAAAAGTCCAATCTAAAATGTAAATTTTTTCATTTGTAAAAGAACTCTACCTGTATTCTAAAAAGATTTTAGAATTGGCTTTATCATTATATTTATTTTTGAAACTAATCAATAAAGATAAAATCAGGGAAAAGCATCAAAATATACCTTCAATGGTCAATTTTCTGACATAAAGTATGAATACACTCACAAAGGAAAAAAAAGTACACTTATCACCTTCCTTGATCTGGACCTAAACCTAATGTATTGACTTGGGTGGACTTATTTGTAACATAGTATGAAAGTAGAAATATTTCATCTTCAAAAACATTTATTTGCAAAAAAGAAATTAGGCACTAAAATTCATATCTAAAAAAATTGCAATTCGCTTTCACTGTTTTCTTCCTATTAAGTTGGCTGTATAACTCCCTCAAGGTATGATGGAAGCTTTATTTGCAATAAAGAAAATCATTTCTTTATACTGCTTAAGAGGATTAGCTCTGGAAGCAGACACTGTACATTCAAATACATGCTTCACCCAAGTGGGTGTGAAATCTTGGGCTTAACCTCTGAGTGCCTCAGTTTTCTCATTTGTAAAACAGAAATGATAGTATCTACTGCATGAGACAGTGCTAAATACATATGAAGCGCTTCATAAATGTTACTATTATGATTGCTATTATTAATGATACTCTTATTGGGAAGAAAGGATACTTTCAAATACAAAATATAGTAAAATGAAGAAAAATATTTCTTTAAATGTTATTAATACACAAGAAGTGCCATAATTAAGCATGATGCTTTTACCTAGAAAATTTTATCTCAAAAACTAAGTAAATTCTAATAAACTGCATGATACACACAAACAATTTACAATATATTTTAGAGGTAGATTAACAACTTTTTTAGACCAATGAGTACAAAGTTAAAGACTGGATTTTATCAAACCAATTAAAAAAGCTTAGCATTTTTTTAAGTTTACATATATTTCATATATCCTCCATCAGTTTCAGCAAATTTTATTGGAGGGTAAAATTTTTCTTCCTTATTTTCATAGCAAAATTGGGCACAGCTTGAAGATATTCAGAAATGCTCTTAAATTTTAAAAAGTTGTTCAAGCCATTATAATTTAATGTATCGTCTAATAATTTATCTTAAACATGCATTTTACAAATTAGACATTAAAGAAAAAATAAATTTGGAATTAATTTCTAGACCTCAAATATCACCTACCATTTGATTTACCCTAAAATTAATGAAAATACAAGACAAACAAGTTTGCAATGTCACATCACCTTTAGAGATTTAGCCACTTGAACATGGTTATCATAGACTAAAATGTCTACTGTCAGATTCTGCAGCTGACGGATGCGACTTAAATCACCTTCAAGAGCAAGGTCCTGCATTAAGACTCTCCAAGATGGGAATGGGGTCCTGGTGCCATCCCATACCTGCACAAGAGGCAGAACAAAACTTTAATGATCTTTTTATAAAACTGTGGAGGCTAAAAGAAGTTTATTTGCTGGTGATATAGCTTAAAAGTAATTAAATATATTCCCGCAAATATCTGCTAAGGTTTAAATATAATCTATATTTTTTCCTGATTGTACAAGGACTACATATGTATAGTCAATGAATAAAATATAAGTAAAAAAAATTCAAACTGTGAGCTTAGAAAAATGATTAACACATTGCTGAATTTTATCTTTTTTCTTTTGTGTATTTATAATACATATGCCTTTTCCTTTTTACCAAACTGGCATTCTACTCTGCTTTTCATTTCTTACTTTACTGCTGGGTAGTTTTTCAAGCAACCTTGTATTAGATGTAATAAACACAAACGAATGACAATCATGCGTCCTTGAAAAGGGAAAGGTATGTTGGATTGCTATTTAAGTTACCTTGCGATAGAGATGGAAAAGGAGCACAGGACAAGTATGCACTATCCCATCCTTAAGACTTGAACTAGCTTGCACTGTGCTAGGTTGGTAGAGATGACTGATGCTTTATTATGCTAAAAAAGCATCGCAAAAGACTTTTAATTAAGAGGGGGGAATGGCCCTGCATGTCCGAAGTTGGGCTGTACAACAGAAAACAAGCTACTTAAGTAGAAAANAGTCAATGAATAAAATATAAGTAAAAAAATTCAAACTGTGAGCTTAGAAAAATGATTAACACATTGCTGAATTTTATCTTTTTTCTTTTGTGTATTTATAATACATATGCCTTTTCCTTTTTACAAAACTGGCATTCTACTCTGCTTTTCATTTCTTACTTTACTGCTGGGTAGTTTTTCAAGCAACCTTGTATTAGATGTAATACACACAAACGAATGACAATCATGCGTCCTTGAAAAGGGAAAGGTATGTTGGATTGCTATTTAAGTTACCTTGCGATAGAGATGGAAAAGGAGCACAGGACAAGTATGCACTATCCCATCCTTAAGACTTGAACTAGCTTGCACTGCGCTAGGTTGGTAGAGATGACTGATGCTTTATTATGCTAAAAAAGCATCGCAAAAGACTTTTAATTAAGAGGTGGGAATGGCCCTGCATGTCCAAAGTTGGGCTGTACAACAGAAAACAAGCTACTTAAGTAGAAAACACATTTCTTTCTCTGTTATTTTTTTTTTTTTTCAGTTGATGTAGAGCTGATTTACAATGTGTTAGTTTCAGGTGTACAACAAAGTGATTCAGTCACACACGCTTGCGATCAGTTACACATGTGTGCAATCAGTTTCACATGTGTGAGCATGCACATACATACACGTTATCTTTTTCATATTCTTTTCCATTATAGGTTATTACAAGGTATTGAATATAGTTCTCTGTGCTATACACAGGTCCTTATTGTTTATTTTATATAGAGTAGTGTGTATCTATCTATTAATTCCAAATGCCTAATTTATTCCTCCCCTTGTTCTTTCCCTTTTGGTAATCGTAAATTTGTTTTCTATGTTTTAAAGTCTATTTCTGTTTTGTAAATAAGTTCATTTGTTTTATTTTTTAAGATTCCAATCATTAGTGATATCATATGATGTTTGTCTTTCTCTTTACTTAGTACCATAATGTCTCATCCATGTTGCTGCAAATGGCACTATTTCATTCTTTTTTTGGATAAATAATTTTCTATTGTGTGTGTATGTGCGTACTTAAAAATGGTATATCTTCTTTATTCATTCATCTGTTCATAGATATTTAGGCTGCTTCCATGTCTTGGGTATTGTAAATAGTGCTGCTATGAAAATTGGATGTATCTTTTCAAATTAGTTTTAGTCTTTTCCATATACATATACATAGTCATTAGAGTACAGTATTCCATAATACATAAATAATTCACAAAATTCTCTATTGCTAGGACCCAAGTTTTTTTTTCTGATTTTTGTCACTGTAAGAAATATATGGAGAAATATTCCCTTAAAGGCATTTTCTCACATTTTAAATTATTAGTATAAAATACATTTATGAAAAGAGTTGTTGAGACATAGAGAGAGACTTCTGAGATTTCTTTCAAATTGTCCTCAAGGAAATCTTATTAAAATAATTTCTTATATTCATAGCTTAATGCTATATTTTAAAATAATCTCTACATGAAAGTTGTTTCTACTTATCTGAAAAGGCTATCAATAAAAATGGGATGCATGCATGATTTCTTGCTTTAGAGAGAAAAATGCAGATTCAGCTATGTCAGCTAAAAGGTGGCAGGTTTTACCTCAGAATTACGTACTAACAACATAGCAGTCAAAAGATGGAGAATATTTCTGTGCACAGCAGATTCATTATCATTAGAAGTGTTTGATGATTAACAAATGCTCATTTGTTAAGTAAGTCACTTTGGGCATAAAGTATGACTAGTTGACTTAAAATACTTTCTCATTTTGTTTGGATGATTTTATGTTGCTTTAACTTCAATTTTGTCATACTTAACTCATTCACCCTTTTTTATAGCACACATTTACTTTCTCAGATTATTTCATGTATATATAAATATATGCTATTTTCAACTTCAGAAACTTCCTATTTTATTCAATCATTTCTATCTTTGCTATTTTTTTTTAATATGGGCAAGATACAACTGATAATAATGTTACACCCCAATACCTGCCCAATGCCACTGAACTCCATTTCCCATTACATTCCGTCACTGCAAAGAGCAGGAAGCTAAGAGAGAACCACAGAAGCAGGGCTGAAGTAGTGCTTGTTTAACAGCATCCTGCCTTGGCAGGGTTCGGTGAAGATAATATCAGACAACTGACCTCTCCAGAAGCTATTCATAAATAAATTGGAATAGGTATAAACAAAGATTAGATGGGTCTTAGGCCACCTTTTTAATCCTGTGGATTTAAAAACAAAACAAAATACAAGAAAAATAAACACTTCAAAACCATCCATGATCTACCCGTGAAACAGGTAGTGAAATAACCCAGAAGAGAACCCAATGTCAACAAACCAAGAAAGCAAATAAGTGAGAAGAAAGGTTACATCCACATAGAGCAACAAAACTACACATTTTTTGAAATGCAGTTTAAAAATAGCAAGAGGAAACAACTCTTTTTATTAGTACTAAAATAAGAAATACATAAACAGCATAAAGTATACTATATTTAAAATATAGAACTGATAATACTATTTTTCTCTAAAAGTTTAGGTTGAAGAAGGAAAGAATAAAGACACATGGGAATACAGGATCATTAAAAAGGTTAGATTTTAAGTTCTTAATACATAGCTGCTTATTTATTCCATCAGAATGCTGAAACATAAGGTCTTTTTAGGCTTCACGGTCATGCTAACTTACAATCTTAAGTACTTACAAATACCTACCTTTAGAAGAAATGATGCTCCATCCACTTCGGCTTTGCCCAAAAGCTGGCAAGTCAGGTCAAAATACTGCATTGGCTGGACATCACACAATTTGACTGATACTGAAGAAGGTGAAATATGAGTTGATGCCCAAATACGTAAAGCTTCTACCATTTTCTGGTCCTCAGCAGTGAAGTTAAAACACTTGCTTGCAGTACGAGGAATGATAGGAGCCCCCAAAGTTCCCTCAAATGTCAAAGATGCAAAGCCAGAGCTGGTGATACCTTGAGTCTCCTTTTTATATACTTGGATCTAAGAAAGTGGTAACGTAGAAAACAGAACAAACAGCTTACTGATATAGAACCTAGGAACTGGGAACAGGAGACTATAAAAATTTGCCAGTATAGTTATTAGAGGACATAGTCTTTAAATAACTAGCATATGAAATGATAAAAATCTACTGGGCTATATCAAAATCCTTAAGTACCATATAAACTGTAAAACATTATGCAAAATTTATTTTTATTTTTTAAAGAGCTAGGTGGTAGCTCCCCTAATACTACTGGCGCACTTTTACTAACAAGACAATCATTAGCTTTTTTTAAGATATAATTTATAGAAAGAAAAAGGATAATAAGAAATAGTTACTTATGAAGATTGTAGGGAAAACTTGAACACTCAAAATATAAGAGTCTGAAGTGGATAAAACAGAGCTAAGGCTAAGGTTTCATCAGTCTGACTGAGAGAACTCAGATAAGCCTTAAAAACTTTGACTTTCTGAATTTTGAGGCTCAGTTATTAGCTGCACATGTAACATGACTGTTGCATCGTTATAAAACAATCCTTCTGAACTTATGAAATGCCTTTTAAGTCTCCTGTAATACTGTGTGATACTAATAAATATATTTATATATTTAAGGAAAATTGCAAAATGTATTCAACTGATGGATGCTTAAACTGTGATGTGTTAAAACTTGTTTGATATAACTAAAGCAGTCCATAGAGAAAAATTTATAGAAATAAGTGAATATTTTAGAAAGGAATAATGGCTAAAAATCAGAAATCTAGGTTTCCATCTCAAGAAGCTGCACAAAAGAATATTATCTCAAATCCAAGGAAAGTAGAAGGGAAACACAGTCAAAGGTAAGAGAAATAGAAACATATAATAGAGAAAATCAAAGCTAAAAACTAGTTCTCTGAAGAGATTAACAAAAATAATAACCCTAGAAAATGGTTGATTTGGAAAGAAACGAAATGAAACACAAATATTAAGACTGCAAAAAAGGATTTATCATTACAAATCCACCAAACGTCTAAAAGATGAGTAACATATGACCAAATTTCTACCAATAAAGTCAACAATTTGAATGAAATAATTTTTTCTAAAAATTAAATACACCAAAGCTGATAGAATAAAAAACTCATTCATCTTAAAGCAATCTTAATTCATAAATATAATCTATCAATAAAGAAATCATCAAGCTCAGATAGCTTTACCAGTGCATTATTCCAAGCATTTAAGTAAGGAAAAAACCCAGTTATCTTGCATAAACTCTTACAGAATTGATAAAGAAGGGCACATTTCCTGTTTCCATGAGGCAGAAAAATTTTAATTTCAAAATTTGTCAAAGACATTGTAGGAAAAGGAAATTACAGATTTAAATATGAATCAAGAAAATTATAATGACTTCGAGGAAAATTTAGAAGCTATCTTCATAAAATGAGTAGACAAAGAGTTCTTAAACAAGAAATTACAAAAGTACTGACCATAAAATAAAAGTAAATAAAGTAGACTACATTAAAATAAAGAACTTTTGTTTATCCAAAGATACCATTAAGAGGGTAAATAGGCACTAACATAGAGTGAAAAAAATATTCACAATCCATATACCTGACAAACGGTCCGTAGCGTAAATATATAAAGAACTTTCACAAATCATTAAGAAATGGAGTTTAAAATCCTATAAAAAATGAGCCAAAGACTCAAATGTATGCTTCAGAAGACACACAAATTTTAACATTTTCAGTTTCTTAATTTTTCAGGGAAATTCAAGTTAAAATCACAATAAGATACTCATACAAATGCAACAGAATGGTTGAAATTCAAAAAAATGGAAAATATCAAGTGTTGGTGAAAATGTGGAACAACTAGAATTCTTCTGTATCACTAAGAGAGTATATGTGGTAAAAATCACTCTGGAAAATTAAATACTTAGTCTAGCTATAAACTAAAGCAAATATATGCACAGCCTTAAACTTAAGAACTACAATCCTTGTATACNCTTGTATACAATCAACTGAAATGTATATTATGTAATATATATTACGATTACATAATTATATGTAAATGTGTATATTATATATTATAAAATTATACATATTCAGTAAAATATATGTACTAGACTGTCTATAGCGGCATAACAGCCCAAACTGGAAACTACTTAAACAACTAACAGAATAAATATATAAATTCTAGTGTATTCTAACAATGGTATACCATTTAGCAGTGAAAATGAAGAAAGTGTACTATATGCAATAGTAGAGTTGAATCAAACAAGCATAAACCAAATGTCCAAAAAAAAAGACTAATAGTGTATTCTTTTTATATAAAGAACAAATATAGAGAAACTAATAAATGTGAGAAGTTATGAGATTATTTACTGCTAGGGGTGGGGAGAGTGTGAATGGCAACCCTAGGTGAGGTTACAATGGAAGTTTCTAGAGTGTTAGATATATAAACATGCTAATACTGTGGAAAGAGAGATGTTTATTCCACTTCAATTAAACAATAGACAAGAACTGTAAATACAGTTGTCCATGAACACTGAGGTTAAGGGCACCAACCATCCATGTAACTGAAAATCCTCTTTTAACTTACAGTCAGCCCTCTATCCTCATTTCCCCATCCATGGATTCAACTAACCACGGGATCTTGTTTACTACTGAAAAGAATCTGCATAAGTGGACCTGTGAAGTTTAAAACTGTGTTGTTCAAAGGTCAACTGTACTATAGGAAACAGTGATGTGTGAGAATCAGCTATTTTTTTTTTGAAATGTGGATAAGCCTATAAGATAGTGCTATAATAATCATCTTTCCAGTTCTCTTTAACCAAATGTTCTCCACTATTCTTCTGTCCTCGGGAGAAAGGCATTAATAGAGCAAGAGAGTTACTTCCCACCATATCTAAGACCACTGATAGAATACACCCGGAGTACCTCACTCATTTATGAGCATCAGTGATCGCAAGAAGCACAGGTAAACCGAAGCATTAGAAGAAAAGACGACGATAGTGAAGGAGCTGCATGGACACTCATGTAACAAGAGCAAAATGGCAAGGGGACTAAAATGTGTAAAACTTAAGAGACTGAAAATATTAAAGTACCGAAAAGCTGATTATTAAAAAATCACATACTATCTAATAGTTTTGCCTTTTTACTAAAATTCTTTCACAGAATGCAGCTAGTCTGAATTGCAGCAGCTAAGACTTCCATAGTCAGGTAGTTTGTTCAAATGGGTGGTTCAAAGGTTTCCTAATATAAATCATTTGAAGTCTGATCTTATTTACATTTCTTATCTCTTGAAATGCCTGAAGTCATGTTCTAACAAAGCAATCACATTAATTAGTGTTAAATAGTTTCAGTGAGCAACATTGAGATCTCTTCAAACAAATGTAAGTTCTAAACAATATGAGTCATACCTTCAGCCTGTGAAAGCGAACGATATCTCCATTTTTATAAATCATTGGAAGGGCTTCATAATTTCCACTAAAGAACAGGCAGGTTAGCTTTACATTTGTCTGGTCCACAATTGTTACAACTGAGCAATAATCTGGAAAACACAAAAATATTTTACCTGACTTTTCGTATTTCAAAGCATCTAATAAAATAAGACTAATACTGAGTTCAAAACATCAAACTTTATTCTTCCCTTTAGT
>SJYQ01000543.1:712687-724018 GCA_006410935.1 Redunca redunca
GGGGAGACAGGACTGGAGGGAAAGAGGAAAAACAGAAACCTGATTCTGTGACGAGGGGACAATAATTAACTCAGAGAACATAAAAAACTTTAAAAACAAAACCTTAACGAGCATCTTCAAAAACAGTGAAAATATATCATCTCCTCATCTCTTGATGTAGAGGGTCTACTGGAACCCAGTTTTTAGTTTTGGAGTTTCCTTTGTCAGTAGTTTTAACTATTTGTAAGGAGTGTTATTTCATGACGTTTTTTCTCTTAGCAGTCTTCCAAAGATTAAAGGTAAATTCACTTATTTTTTAATAGAATAAAACACATTTTTTTAATAGGATAAAACATATTCTTGCTTGTGATGACCATATGGCTCTTTTTTACCCTTTTATAAATCTAAGATCTATTATGGAATTTTTAATCATGTATTTTCCTTTATCTTGAAATATTTTTCAATTTCATTGTCCTATTATTTCATCATTATTTCTACCTATGTTTAAAAAAGACTAAATTAATATCAAAATGGGAAAATGAGAGTCTTGCTTAGGAGAAAAATGCAAGAGTGTAATGAGTCATCCCTGGTGCACTGCACTGCTCAATGTGTTATAACATCTTTCAAGATGATATAAAAAAACAAGTTTGAAAATGATCTTTGGAATTTCTTCTTCTGCTTTAAGAATTCAGAACTGAAATTTTCTGCCAATGGCCATAGAGAAGAAAATCGATAGAATTTCTTTAACCATTATTAGATAAAGCAGAAGCTGAATGCAAAGACAGGCAACAGCACATTAGATTCTATGGATAATGAGTAATGTACTTTGAATAAAACACAACTGATCTGAAGGTTTTAAGTTTCATGTAATTTCATGACAGACAAAACATAGGGCAAAGAGATCACTAGTCTAATGAAATCTAATTCAGGTACACAAAGATCAAACGCGGTATCTTTACATTTTTGTTTCCTGACAGCTTCTGCAAAATCATGTATCACAGATTTATTTGTCACAAACTCACATTTCATATTTATATCAGAGAACTAGTTACTACTTGTACTTATAGTGTTATTTTAGGTTGCAGTGATTCTAAATTACTCCTCTCATTTTAAATGCTTCACAATGAGCCACTTTTGTAAACTGGGAATACAATACATTAACAAAAGTGCAAATTTAGCAGGCATAAATAACAGTAGTTGAACCTAAATGTTAGCCAGGATGAACTGACAGAGCCCTGTCTTTGAGGCATATACATGATACTAAAGAGTGGAATAACTGAAAACAAAACAAAACTAGGGTGTGGTTAAAAAAAAAATCAGGCTTAACCTAAATTTCAGAATATTGAAAACTGCCTCATGGTTTTGTTTTTCCTGGAAAATGCAGCCTTCCCATAGATAGCTTGATAGGTTGCAAAGGACTCTATATAACTCTCTGAGAAACAGTGTGGAGACCCATTGTCCAGAGGGTCTAATATAGGGTCAATATTAGCTTTTGTAGTATCTTTGTGCAAATTAGAAAAAGACTCCTCTTTCTCAAACAGAAATACTCTACAACCTAACTAGCTTTAAGAGGAATTTTACTGAGCCCAAGAGAGTAGCAGTCTTGGCACACATTTACATTCTGGCCTTTCTATCCAATGTTTTGGTCACTGGATGTAAAGAGCTGACTCACTGGAAAAGACTATGATGCTGGGAAATATTGAGGGCAGGAGGGGAAGGGGTCAACAAAGGATGAGATGGTTGAACGGTTCAACGGACAGGAGTATGAGCAAGAGACAGTGAGATATCCAGGAGATAGTGAAGGACAGGGAAGCCTGGTGTGCTTTAGTCCATGGGGTCACAAACGGTTGGACACGACTTAGTGATTGAACAACTCTCTATCCAGACCTTCAGAAACAGGGACACGTGTACATGTGACACCTGCGCTACACACATTCCTTCTCGAGGTCCTTCCTCCTCCCCACGCCCCTTGAAGTGTCTGTGTCAGGTTTGGAGTTAGGTAGGAACGGACTGCCAAGAAAGAAAGAAGGGACCTCGGGATTGCCCAAAGAACAACACAACGGTTGTGTGTGCCAGGGTGTGCAGATACATGCTCAGAATTCTAAGTGGGTAAAAGGAATGGCTCCGCATGCTGCTATAGATTTATGTAGCAGAGGGCATTCCCAAGTGGCAGCAGAACTTGGCCTGAAATCTACACAGCTGTGTTTGCATCCAAGTGATTCCATGTGGATGAAAAAGGCATCTCCTTAGACAGTGCACACCTGTGCACTACACACGAGCTATCATATGCCAAGTCCCTGTTCTGTCCTTTCTTTCTCTTTCATTGGAAGTACTACCAATGGCTTTTCACAAGTATAAGCCAAATAGATCTACCTAGTGCTCAAATCCTTTTATAAAAATAAGGTTTTATTAACAGAGAAAAGAGAATCTTTCCATAAAGCAAAGGGTTCCTTGAAAGCAAAAAAAAAAAAAAAAAAAANAAAAAAAACCCAAAAAACAAAACCCTATACTATATACATATATACAGTGATAAAATACTGACATCTGTAAGCATATAAGACTTAGTTCAGTAAGGATCTAAATATTATGGAACAGTAGAATCACCATAGATACTAACTACAGGTGAATGACAAAGCTCTCTAGAACATAAACCTCCTTAGGAATTCCCTCCACCACCACAGAATGCTGAATATTTCAGTGGTGGTTAGTAGTTTGTATTTCAGCAGCAAGGAACTCTACTTGGGTCTCTACTATTTTCCAATCCATTTTTTTTAAATTAGTACATAAGCTAATCTGAATTTTATTGAGTGTCTACATAACGCTAGGTATATATATATGTACTAGTCAGTAAGACTACTAAATGAACAGAGCATGGCACCTTCTCTTATGAAGTTTTACATCTTCCTTACATTGACTTACGTCTTTAAACACTAATGCTGTGATCTCAGTTTGTATGTTATTTTATATGCGAACATTTGCTAGTGTATAGAGTTTATACTCTCTGTATATATAATGATTCATCACAAAACTCTGTATATGCAATGATTCATTACCGCAAAACTAATGATCCAGATGACATTTTCTAGAATAACTGGAAACTGACATTTAAGCTTGACACTGGATAAACAGACAGGCTTAAGATGGCCTCAGATCCTTGGTGAGCAGTAAAATAAGCATTCATATTTCAGAAAAGTGGTGAAAACAAAAGTTTTTCATATATTTTATACCCAGCTTTGGAGTTCAAAACATAAGAGACCTTAAAATAAATTTCAAACCATGACTGAAGCTTAATCAGTCTGAAATTATGTTTAACATTAAAGGATATACACTTTGGTAAAAGATATTTATAGTCCTAAATATAGTTTGAGTTATCAAATAATAATAATAATAATAATGTACAAAACAAAATGTCAACATTCCAAATTAATTTATGAAATGGAATGATGTATTTGATGTTGAAGCTGAAACTCCAATACTCTGGCCACCTGATGAGAAGAGCTGACTCATTTGAAAAGACCCTGATGCTGGGAAAGATTGCAGGCAGGAGAAGGGGATGACAGAGGATGAGGTGGCTGGATGGCATCACCAACTCAATGGACATGGGTTTGGGCAGACCAGGAGTTGGTGATAGACAGGGAGGCCTGGTGTGCTATGGTTCATGGGGTCACAAAGAGTTGGACATGACTGAGCGAATGAAATGAACTGAATGTATTTGACTTCTTAGACAGAAAACAAAACAAAACCACAGTATCTATGTTATGCAAGGTATCTTATTCCCAGGCCTAAAAATGGTGGTGGAGGGTGGGGAGGGAATTATGTTAATTAGCAGTCAGTAACTACTGAAGGCTTACTAAATACCAGGTTTCTGCTAAACAATTTATATGCATTGTCTCCCTGAATTTTTAGATAGTAGTATACTGCAATTAACAAACAAGAGAACTTAAGTTTCTTAAAAGGTCTAGGTAAGATACCCAAGTATGAAAGTCACATGTAGCTTAGCATAACTGATTCCTGTGTTTCTATATTTAATCAGAAAACTGTACTGTCTCCATATTACATGTTTTTCAAACAGAAACAGTAATTTCAAAGAAACTAAAATATTATGCTTAAAACTGTGATGGAGGCTTGAGAATTTTTCTGAATAGGAAGAATTATACTGTATCCTAACTCTATATTATCTACCATTTCATGCATCTCCTATTAAAGAATTCATTACTAAAGAATTAAAATATCATTCACTATAATTTAACTTCCTTCACCTATAAATTTACTCCAGAAACAGACCTCACAGACATCATAGAAAAAGTCTATAAAAATTCATGATGATGATGCTTGAACTTATTTTTACATTCTTTGCAACAATTATTTTTTGACTCATAAGTTAAAAGAAGAAAAGGAGACAAAAAAGAGCATCTTCTGAGGTAGCTGAACAAGAGTTAAATCCTAGTGAAAAGACAAAGGCAATAAAAGAAGATATACAGTCAAGTGTGAGGCTACTTAGAGAGGTATTTTGAGTGGTTAGAAGAAAAAGAAGATAGCACGGTATTATAAATTAGGAGCCAGAAAACTATGGTCTACAGCCAAATCCAGCCCACTGCCTGTTTATTATCTTTCCAAAGCATTCAACTTTCAAAAAACCCACAAAAAACAGTCTTTTAACATTCATATTCATCTATCTCCATGAGATTTAACAAAATTACTTAGTCAGAATAACAAGGAAAAAGAGTACAAAGAGATATGGGAACAAAACTGTACGAACACAACTCTTGAGAGAATACAGTTCCACTAGTAGGAGCAGAAATGAGCAGGAGCATTAGGGCTGGTCAATTCCGGATCACCAATTCCCAGTCGTGAGAGCTCAGGATGATAAATGCATCAGTAACACGGTTTAGTGGGGGAGTGGAAACACTTTGCTCATTGTCAAATTAGATAACAGGTTAAGAAAGTTTCTTATTTAAATAAGCACTTAGCTGTGGGAAGACACCCAAAGTGTCTTGAAATAGATCACATATATTTATTGTGTAATGAATGAGATATGTGAACACAGCAAATATTTTTCAGAATAGTGATTGTATATAGAAGATTTCTAAAGCATGCCAGAAGTAGACATTCTTTAACCAGAGAACACAGACAACAGGCTTCCAGATTTAGTACTAAGTCTTCACAGTTCACAGATTCTATAATACATAGTAGTTGACCAACCATCTTTACTAAATTAATGCACATCATTGTGTGTTCAGTCGTGTCTGACTCTTTGCAGGACCTGCCAAGTTCCTCTGCCCATGGAATTGTCCAGGCAAGCATACTGGAGTGGGGTGCCATGTCCTATTCCAAGGGATCTTCCTGACCCAGAGATCGAACCCAAGACTCTGGCAATGTCTCTCCTGCATTGACAGGCAATTCATTACCACTAGTGCCACCTGGGAAGCACCACCTACATTTTTATACTTATAAAAATTCTGCCTCTGAAGCCTCCTGCAGACACTGAAAATCATTTAGCCTCTTTATGCCTCAATTTCCCTATTTTAAAAATGGGGGAAATTAGTATTCACCTCATATGATTGCTAAAATTAAAAATGTAATCACATGTAAAGTGCTTATAACTGCACCTAGAACATGGCTAAATGGTATATACAAGAGCTGGTCGGTGGTGGTGATGGTGGTGGCATCAGCAGCAGCAACAGCAGCATGTCTATTACTGTTAATAAATTGTAACATTCTTACCTAATGAACTTAGATATATACTCGTAGCATCTGCCTTAACAAAGAACCTAAAGACACTGCCAATATACAGTGTCAAACTGACTGCAGTTGGTACATGAAACGAAAAGTACAGATGTAAGAGACTGCAAAAGAATTCTAATTTGAATTTCCACTGGAATTTCAAATTGTGGCTTTTAGATATTCATCAATCAACCTTCCACAGAGAAATATCTTATAGTTAACAAGATAATCTGGTTCTCAAATGAAATATCACTTGGAACGCAAAGAGTTTCTGAGAAGCTATAAGGTGGAAAATAACATTAACCACTTATTCAAAAACTAAAATGTTGAAGATAATACAGAACTGCTAAAGAGATGAAAGAATCCTGCTACTTTTATTATGTGTTAAAGATAAAAATACTTAAAAAAAAATGTGAAACAATACCATACTCCATATTTTTGGAAAATATATTTTCATTAAAAATGTTATTTATGTTTACATGTAATAGGCTATTTTTGGTTTAAATGAATTATTAAATGTTAGTCTTTCACTTTTAACTTCCAGTATGTTTAAATATCTGTAACTATGACCCATAAAAAATATAAGCTCCTTGAGATCCTGATAACTTTTAGGATAATAGAAAACTTAAAAACCACTGATTTAGGGCATCAACAATATTATACTCTTTTGAAAGTGAAAATTCACAAAGTACCACATTTTACATAGAAAACTACAGAGACAAGGCCCTTGCAATTCTAACATAATCAAATTGCAAAGATACAGATGTATACTTATGGCTGATTGATGCTGATGTATGGCAGAAACCAATGAAACACTGTAAACCAATTATCCTCTGCTGCTGCTGCTGCTGCTAAGTCGCTTCAGTGGTGTCCGACTCTGTGCGACCCCATAGACGGCAGCCCACCAGGCTCTGCCGTCCCTGGGATTCTCCAGGCAAGAACACTGGAGTGGGGTGCCATTGCCTTCTCTGAATTATCCTCTAATTAACAATAAAGAAATTTTTTAAAATTGCAGAAAAATAAGAATTGGCCCTAACCTTTCCTAATTGCTAATCTCTAAACTTGATTCCACAGAACAAGTTTCAACAAACAAAAATCAGAGTACATTAAAAAGGGTTCCATGTTCAAGTAGTTCCAAGTAAAATATACTAAAAATAAAGTTAAACAGGTTCCTTTCCTAAAACTTTTCAGATGTGACAACGTGCTAACAATGCATCATGAACCTCAAGAGCCAGATACAGTACACAAAATTTACCACTTTTTCATAGAATGTTTCACAGAATTGGCGTTTCTCCCACTGAAAATGCTTTGCTAAAAGTGTACGCAGATTAGATCTGCAAGTTATTTTAAGGAAAGTATTTCTGAGAAAATGGAGAACTTACAGACTCACCTGATGAAGAGGCAGACACTTTTCAGGGCTGCAGTTCACTGTTGTCTTAGGATATTCTCTTTAGCCATTCCCACCTCTCCATTATCTACCTATCTCCTGGCTATCCACTGTTTTACACTTTTGTCTCTTCTTTTTTGCCTTCTTATCTCCCTCTTTGTTGTTACTTACAAGAGAACAATTTAAAATAAAAATTAAAAAAGTAAAATTTCATTTTGATGCTTCTTGATATCAAACCAATTGCTACGCTGACTTCTTCTAATCCTCCAAAAGGGATCTCAAAAGGCTGTCCTTATGTGCCCATAAAATGAGTATGGGGCAACTGCCACATTGAAGAATATTCCCAATTTACATAAACTATAAAACTAAGTAACCAAAATAACCTAGTGTTGAAAAGCAGAGATACTACTCTGCTGACAAAGGTCCATATAGCCAAGGCTATGGTCTTCCCAGTGGTCAAGTACGTGTGTGAGAGCTGAACTGTAAAGAAGGCAAAGCGCCAAAGAATCGATGCCTTGGAACTGTGGTGCTGGAGAAGACTCCTAAGAGTCCCTTAACAGCAAGGAGATCAAACCAATCATTCTTAAAGGAAATCAACCATGAACACTCATTGGAAAGACTGATGCTGAAGCTGAAGCTCCAGTATTTTGGTCATCTGATGCAAACAGCTAACTCATTGGAAAAGTCTCTGATGCTGGGAAAGATTGAGGGTAGAAGAGGGTGTCAGAGGATGAGATGGGTGGATAGCATCACTAATGCAATGGACATGAACTTGGGCAAACTCTGTGAGATGGTGAGGGACAAGGAGGCCTGGCATGCTGCAGTCCATGGGTCACAAAGAGTCAGACATGACTGAGTGACTGAACAACAAAAACAACCAAAATAAACTTTGAAACAACTGGGTGAACTAAAACCCAGTGAAAAATGTAACCTTGTAACTTGTCCCTAATAATACAAGTGACTAGCAACCTTCTTGGCAAAGGCTTAAAGACCATCAAAAAAGTCTAAGATTCAGTTTCCATCTTCTTTATCTTCTTTAAAGTTTATCTTCTTCCATCTTCTTTAAAGTTTATAGACCTTTATTTAGTATTTCCTATAAAAATGAGGATTTTCAAGCAATAAAGTGATAAAGCTTTTCATTTTTTGAATATCCAATAGTATTATAGTATTTGATTTTATATTATTATGGATAGACAAAAACATATTCATAAACTTGTACTACATATAATGGATTTAAGTGGATCAACATGAAGAAAATCCTCATACATTTCATTGCATGTAACAGTTTCCCCCCACAAAAAAAGAACCACACATAAACACTGAACTCTAGTTGATAGTTAGGGACGTACATCCTAAAATATTTAGGGATAATGTGTACTGATATCTTCAACTTACTCTGAAAAGGATCAAAAAAAAATTAACTAATGGACTCACCAACAATGGTCAGTATATATGGGTGTTCATTGCATAATTCCTTCAAATATTTTGTATATTTAAATATTTTTATTAAAATGCTGAGAAAAACAAGTAGTTTTTAAATTAAATATTTCCTTTATAGCAGTATTTTCATTAGCTCTTTGACTAGAACACCTTTACAGAATCTTCTGACCTGTTAAATTCTCAAAANTTTATAGAATCTTCTGACCTGTTAAATTCTCAAAAAATCCTGAATTAGGTATATCAGAAATTAAAAGGTATTAATAAACTTATCTCAAAAGTACCAAGAATGAAAGAGAATAGTTCGACAGTATTATGGAAGATATACACAAATCAATAAACCATGGTTTTGATCTTTCTTCTTTTTCAATTTGAAGTGCTTTTTTATCTATAATGCTATATGAATCTATTTCAGTTATAGAAGGTGATTGTGGGTGATGATACCAGTTTCTCAAAAGTATTTTATCTACTGGGAAATTGAGAGGAGTTAAGAGAAGCCTGAAGAGTCTGCTAAAAACTGATGGACAGCTGTTGAGCTTTTGGTAGGGACTGGGGTATACACACTTTGTTTATGATTAAATGATCAAAATTGTTTTTAGTGGTAACAGAAATTCATGTGTACTTCTTATTCTGTTGCTGGTACATGGTTCCATTAACCTTTTGCTTTAAATCTAATTTATTTAATGTATTCAACAACAAATCTTTCAAGTATTTAGCATAAAATATGAGGTTTCTTATCATGAAATTTCTGCAGAGAATATGTATTTGGTTTATCACTCTACCCTAAAAATTAAATTCACTGGTTTTCAACTGGTAATAACATCCAGGTATACACACAAATTCTATGAAGTCCTGATACTGTATTCCAAGTAAAGCAAAAATTTTCAAATATCTAAAAGTAAAAAACTAAAAGTATAAAAAAATTGGAAGAAATAATCCAAGGCATAAATTAATTTTCATTGGTTTTTCTATTCCAACCTTCTTTTTTAAAAAAGTCCTTCTCACTTTTTAATCAAAAAAGAATTTTTTTGAATGTGTTTTCACTCAAAGAGGAGACGGGAAGGTGAGGTTATCACACAACTCTCAGAAAGTTGGAAGTTTATGAATAAACTTTAAAAAAATCTACTTTTAAGCCATTTGGGTAGAAGTTATACATTTCAGCAGAATGTGTCTTGTTTCAAAAACAACTTTGCTCTCAAATTTATACTATACATTCAAAAGGTAACATTAATATATCCATGTGTGCTAAGTCATTTTAGCTCTGTCTGACTTTTTGCAACCCTATGGACTGTGGCCTAC
Source organism: Redunca redunca (assembly GCA_006410935.1). Taxonomy (NCBI): domain Eukaryota; kingdom Metazoa; phylum Chordata; class Mammalia; order Artiodactyla; family Bovidae; genus Redunca; species Redunca redunca. The sequence continues at coordinate 722,514 of SJYQ01000543.1, forward strand.
CAGGCTCCTCTGTACATGAGATCCTCCAGACAAGAATACTGGAGTGGTTGCCAAGCCCTTCATCAGGGAATCTTCCCAAACCTGGGTCTCCTGCACCACGGGCAATGTTCTTCAAAACATCATCTACTGGCTACAAAACAGGCTCTCTAGAAGAGCATAACTAAACATGAGGAAATTCTCAGACTCTCCTAAGGTTATCTACAAAAATAATGACGAGTTTCAAACTAAAATTTTATATATTTTGGTGTTTAGATATGTATACAGTTATAAAAGAAACAAAACTTCAGATCTAAGGAATAGGAGGCATTAAAAAAAAAGTCTGTCCAATAATTTGCCCTGAAGAACAATAAAGTAGCAATACAAATGAAATATTAAACAGCTTTCAGGTTCTTTCAAAAATTACCATTAGATTCCTAACATAACTGGAAACCTAGCTACTCATTTTAACAAATACTAACAGGGCAAACTGTCAAACAAGTGTTCCACCAGATAAATAATCCTACAATAATGACTACCTAAAATAATAAAAATAGTTATTTTCCCCATGCCTCATTTTTGACTCCCAAATGAATGAAAAAAACAAAACTGTGAAGTCACAGTCAACCTAGAACTTTGTATTTTAATAACAGAGTTACAAAACAAAGGTTCACTTCAGTTGCTCAGTCGTGTCCAACTGTTTGTGACACAATGAACCACACCTCGCCAGGCCTCCCTGTCCATCACCAACTCCCGGAGTTTACTCAAACTCATGTCCATTGAGTTGGTAATGCCATCCGACCATCTCATCCTCTGTCGTCCCCTTCTCCTCCTACCCTCAATCTTTCCCAGCATCAGGGTCTTTTCAAATGAGTCAGCTTTCACATCAGGTGGCCAAAGTATTGGAGTTTCAGCTTCAACATCAGTACTTCCAATGAACACCCAGGACTGATCTCCTTTAGGATGGACTGGTTGGATCACCTTGCAGTCCAAGGGACTCTCAAGAGTCTTCTCCAACACCACAGTTCAAAAGCATCAATTCTTCAGCGCTCAGCTTTCTTTATAGTCCAACTCTTTGGAAAAAACAGAGCCTTGACTAGATGGACCTTTGTTGGCAAAGTAATGTCTCTGCTTTTTAATACGCTGTCTAGACTGGTCATAACTTTCCTTCCAAGGAGTAAGCGTCTTTTAATTTCATGGCTGCAATCACCATCTACAGTGATTTTGGATCCCCCCAAAATAAAGTCTGACACTGTTTCCCATCTATTTGCCTTGAAGTGATGGGACTGGATGCCATGATCTTAGTTTTCTGAATGTTGAGCTTTAAGTCAACTTTTTCACTCCTCTTTCACTTTCATCAAGAGGTTCTTTAGTTCCTCTTCACTTTCTGCCATAAGGGTGGTATCATCTGCATATCTGAGGTTCTTGATATTTCTCCTGGCAATCTTGATTGTGGCTTGTGCTTCATCCAGCCCAGCATTTCTCATGATGTAATCTGCATATAAGTTAAATAAGCAGGGTGACAATGT